>JAPKLW010001291.1:4578-36397 GCA_026898455.1 Plectranthus barbatus
GTTTGTGTAGGGTCACTCCTTAAAGGACTACTAGGACAAGTATTCATATGAGATTTCAAATTAGAAGTGCCATTCCTTTTCGGGTCACAAAAGTAACTCTTAGGGCAATAGTTACACTTACCTTTTTTTGTCCATCTTCATCATAAAAGGCAGTGAAGTGCTCCCACACCTCAAATCTTGGCCTCATTTTCTTGTTGGGATGAAGTGGTGGCTTGCCCGGTGCCGAATCTTGGTGTTCCCTAGGAGGATCTCCCTCATTACTAGATGATGGTGTTGTAGATGATGGTGTTGACATATCTACATAATTAATATCCCTCATTAGACATTTGCAGCACACATTAAATCAACAATCAATATTAGCATTCAGCAACACACATCAGCAGTTAAGAGAAATCAATATCAGCAGCACACATTAGAATTCTAATATAGCCAAACATATTTGCACAATCATTATTAACATTCAGCAGCACACATCAGCCGTTATAAACATTTTATTATCAGCATTCAGCAGCACACACAGAAGCACGATTAATTCAAAAATTAAGAAATTCACAAAACTAATTAATTCAGAAATTCAGCAGCACAAATCCATGATAGATAATTAATTACTGCTAGTGTTGTAATCCAAATTTAGAAACATACTTGCTGCAACAGCTAGACAGTCAGTGAAGTAGGGCCAGGAACAGCAGGGGTCCAGGCGTTGGCTGCTGCGAGTGCGGGCTGCCGAGTGCCGGCTGCTTATGTTCGTGCGTGAAGACGAGCAACAGAAAGGAGGAGAGCGGCGACGGTGGGCGTTGGCGGTGCTGCTGCAGATTGTCGATTGCGTGCGTGCGAGAGGGGGAGGGCCAGTAAGAGGGGCAGGGAGATCGAGACGGGGGAGAGTGGCGCCGATGGACGGTGGCGGTGTGGCCTGTGGGAATCAGGAACGACGAGAGGGGGGAGGGCTTATGGGTTGTGTCGAATAAGGGTTTCAGAGGGAATGGAAAATTGGGAGGAATAGGTTAGGTTTTAGATTATTATTATTATTATTATTATATTATATAAATTTTATTTATAATTATTATATAAATGGAGTTTGGTCGGTCGGTCGGTCGGTTCTGTCGGTTCCGAATTATAGAACCGACAACCGAACCGATTAGGATCGGTTTTAGATTTCCAGAACCAAAAACCGAACCGAACTGTGCAGAACCGAACCGAACCGACCAAATTTGAGCGGTTCGGTCCGTTTTTTTGGTCCGGTTCGGTTTTTGCTCACCCCTAGATACACAAGTGTGAGTGTTTTACATAACTGAGTGATACACGAGTGTACGTGAGGTGGTGAGGTCCTTTCTTTTATCTTTCTATCTAACCTTTTCGTGCAGGTATGTCTAAAAGTGGTGGTTCTGAGGGGTTGAAAGACGATGAGATAGTTGGTGGAGGACAGGTCAAGTACTTAATGGAGGCCATGAAATTAGAATTGACTAGGCTACTAAAAAGTGAGATGAATGTCATGCATCAGCGAATGGATGAATTCGAGATCTCAGTGATAGAAAGGACTAGGCGTGACTCATCTGGTAGTCATATGAGTACTGGCAAAGGCTCGCATAGGAGACAAAATCCTCAGTATGATGATGATGCCGATGACTATGCTGATGAAGATTCTTATGACAATAATCTAGGGATAATCAAGATGAACATCCCATCTTTTTAGGGAAAGAATGACCTCGAGTTATATCTGGAGTGGGAGCGAAAGGTGGAGATGATGTTCGACTGCCACAACTACTCTGAATTGAAGAAAGTAAAGATGGTTGCAGTACAGTTCTCGGATTATGCCCTCGTGTGGTGGGATCAGTTGGTCACTAGTAGGAAGAGGAATAGGGAGAGCCCTATAGAGACATGGGATGAGATGAAGGCTGTTATGAGGAGGCGCTTTGTGCCGAATCATTACTACCGAGAGTTATATAACAAACTGCAGGTTTTGAGGAAGGGTACTCAGAGTGTGGATGAGTACTCGAAGAGGATGGAAGTGGTTATGATCCAAGCCAATGTCGTGGAGGATAGAGAGGCGACGATGGTTAGGTTCCTGGCTGGTCTGAATTGGGAGATTCGGAATACGGTGGAGCTGCAACATTATGTCGAGCTGGAAGGCATGGTCCACATGGCCATCAAGATTGAGGGACAGCTCAAGAGGAGGGGCAACGACAGTAATTCGAGGCAAAATCCCACAGGCTGGAGAGAATACCAGACTGGAAGTGGTTCAACACCTAAGCGAGCTCCTTAGAAGAATGAGGAGCAACCTCGAGGGGAGAAGAAGCCGTTTGTTAAGCCCAGGTCAAATTCCGCAGCTCAAGGTAAATCTGTTACCACTGATTTTCGTAATAGAGATCGCAAGTGCTATAAGTGTTAGGGTTTTGGGCATATTGCTAACGATTGCCCAAATCGGAGAGTCATTGTGATTTAAGATGATGGAGAGATCGTGACTGATGAAGAGACTGACTCAAAGATGCCTGATTTGGATGATCTTGATGAAGATGTAGAAGATTGAGGCGCCTGCAGCGCTGAATTTTGTGATGAGAAGGGCTTTGAATGCACAGCCTGCAGCCGGAGATGTAGAGCAAAGGGAGAATATTTTTCATACACGTTGTCATATCAATGATAAGGTCTGCAGCATGATTATAGATGGAGGCAGTTGCACCAATGTGGCGAGTCAGGTAATAGTGCAGAAATTAGGGTTACAGGTGATGAAGCACCCCAAGCCATACAAGTTGCAGTGGTTGAATGATAGTGGCATCATCAAAGTGGTGAAGCAAGTCAAGGTGCCGTTTCGAATAGGGAAATATGAAGATGAAGTGTTGTGTGATGTGATTCCCATGCAGGCAAGCCACATACTTTTGGAGCGTCCATGGCAGTTCGATCGGCGTGTGAAGCATGATGGCTTCACGAACAAGTATTCCTTCGAGTACAGGCAGAAAAAGATCTCACTTGTTCATCTGACCCCTAAACAAGTCTATGAGGATCAAGTCCAGTTGCAGAAGGAGTCGGGTGATGAGGTGCAGCCACAAAATAATAAGGAGAAAGGGGTGGTGCAGCAGTCATTTCTAGCTAGGGTTGGGGATTTGAAGTGGGCAGTTCAGGAGGAGAAACCATTGGTGTTGTTGATCTACAAGGAGAACCTGGTTTTAACTAACATTCCTGATTCTCTACCCTCTTCTATTTCATCTCTTTTGCAGGATTTTGAGGATGTTTTCCAGATGATACCCCAGTCGGGCTGCCACCCATTCGTGGGATTGAGCATCAGATAGATTTTGTGCCTGGAACAACCCTTCCAAATAGACGAGCTTACCGAACCAGCCCGGAGGAGACGAAGGAGCTGGAGAGGCAGATTGGAGAGTTGTTGGCCAAAGGTCACGTGAGGGAGAGTTTGAGTCCTTGTGCAATTCTAGTTTTGCTTGTGCCCAAGAAGGACTCGACCATGAGGATGTGATGCGATTGCCGAGCTATCAACAACATTACGGTTAAGTATCGCCATCATATTCCTCATTTAGATGACATGTTAGATGAGTTGCATGGTGCTTGTGTGTTTTCTAAGATAGATCTGCGGAGTGGTTATCATCAGATTAGGATCAAGGAGGGAGATGAGTGGAAAACTGCTTTTAAAACTAAGCTTGGGTTGTATGAGTGGTTAGTCATGCCTTTTGGTTTAACCAATGCTCCTAGTACTTTTATGCGTCTTATGAACCATGTTTTGAGAGCTTTTATTGGCAGATTTGTAGTGATTTATTTTGATGACATTCGGATTTATAGTAGGAGTTATGATGAGCACTTTGAACATTTGAAGTCTGTTTTGGATGTACTTCGCAGGGAGAGACTGTTTGCTAACATGAAGAAGTGCATCTTTTGCACAGATAAGTTGGTGTTTCTTGGTTTTGTTGTTAGTGTAGATGGAGTACAAGTGGATGAAGAGAAGATTCGAGCTATCAAGGAGTGGTCGCAGCCTTAGAATGTTGGCGATGTTCGCAGTTTTCACGGACTTGCCAGCTTTTATAGGCGTTTTGTACCACATTTCAGCAGCATTGCAGCCCCATTAACTGAAGTGATTAAGAAGACTGTGGAGCTCAGATAGGGAGAAGAGCAAGAGAAGGCTTTTGAGTTGCTGAAGTACAAGTTGACACATGCCCCGATAATATTTCTTCCTAATTTTTCTAAGACATTTGATATTGAATGTGATGCTTCTGTGGTTGGTATTGGCGCATTTTTGATGCCGGAGAAGAGGCCTGTAGCATACTTCAGCGAGAAGCTGAATGGAGCAACGTCGAAGTATCCTACTTACGATAAGGAGCTGTACGCCTTGGTGAGAGCCTTAAAAATGTGGCAGCATTATTTGTGGGCTAAGGAGTTCATCATTCACACCGATCATGAGTCGCTGAAGCATCTGAAGGGGCAACACAAGCTGAACAAGAGGCATGCAAGATGGATGGAGTTTGTAGAGACCTTTCCTTACGTCATTAAGTACAAGCAAGGTAAGGAAAACGTGGTGGCTAATCACTGTCTCGCAGGTATGCCTTAATCTCTACTTTAGATGCTATGTTACTTAGATTTGAGTGCATTAAGGGTTTGTATGCTTCTGATGAGGATTTTGGTGATATTTATGTTGCATGTGAGACATCTGCTAGTGGTGAATACTTTAGGAATGATGAATTTTTGTTTAGGAAAAATAAGTTGTGCATTCCTCGGTGTTCTCTACGTGAATTATTACTGTTAGAATCACATGGTGGGGGCTTAATGGGTCATTTTGGTATTGCTAAGACTTTGGCTGCGTTGCATGAGCATTTCTTTTGGCCTTGCATGAAACGTGATGTTGAGAGGGTCTGCGGTAGATGCATTACTTGTAAATAGGCTAAGTCTAGGTCTAGTTCCCATCGATTGTATACTCCTTTACCTATTCCTACTGCACCTTGGATTAATATTTCCATGGATTTTGTGCTAGGGTTGCCACGGGGCGTGGTAGTGATTCTATATTTTTGGTTGTTGATAGGTTTCCTATGATGGCTCATTTTATTCCTTGTCATAAGTCTGATGATGCATCCCACGTTGCTGCTTTGTTCTTTAGAGAAGTTGTTAGATTGCATGGTATACCTAGGACAATTGTTTCTGATAGAGATTCTAAGTTCTTGAGTTACTTCTGGAAGACTTTGTGGTGTAAGTTATGAACTAAGTTGTTGTTTTCTACTACTTGTCATCCACAAACTGATGGTCAAACTGAAGTAGTTAATATGACTTTATCTACATTGTTGAGAGTTGTACTTAAGAAGAATATTAAGAATTGGGAAGAATGTTTGCCTCATGTTGAGTTTGCTTATAATCGGTCAGTTCATTCTACTACTCAGTTTTCCCTTTTGAGATTGTCTACGGTTTTAATCCTTTGACTCCTTTGGATTTATCTCCTTTACCTGTGCAAGAGTTTACTAACCTTGATGGGCAGAAAAGAGTTGATTTTGTGAAGCAGATTCATGAGAAGGCAAGGCAGAACATAGAGCTCCGTACTGAGCAGTATGTCAAGCAGGCGAATAGAGGGCGCAAGAAGATGTTGTTTGAGCCTGGAGATTGGGTTTGGCTGCATATGAGAAATGAGAGGTTTCCTTTGCAGCGAAGATCGAAGTTGTTACCTCGTGGAGATGATCCCTTCCAAGTGTTGGAGAAAGTGAATGACAATGCATACAAATTAGACTTACCAGGTGAGTATGATGTTAGTGCTACATTTAATGTTGCTGATTTAAGTCCTTTTGATGTAGGAGACAGCTTGGATTTGAGGACAAATCCTCTTGAAGAGGAGGGGAATGATGGAGCTCAAGTAGCAGCTGTGAGAGACGATCCAGTCTACATTCCGAGTGGGCCAATGACTAGAGCTCGAGCAAGGACTTTGAGGTCTGGATTGAATTTATTTATTAAAGGCATTTTGGGCTGCAAATATTTCCAAGGAGTTGTGGTGTTGGATGAATTAAATGAAGACCCAAAAATTATTAATTTAATCATGTGTAGTGATTGAGCTTAGTTTAATTTATTTAGTTATTTTGGGCCAAGATGTTTAGGCCTTCTTTAGTTTATTTTCAAATTTTATTAAGTTAATTTCGAATTTAATTTCTCTTATTAGACTAGGATTTAAGTTGCCTATATATAGGCCTTGTATGGAACAATTTTTATTCAGTTTTCAGGTTAATAAAATTTGTGAGGTTTTCTCCTTCAATTCTGAAAGCTCAAATTCTCGAATTCCCTATTCATCCATAGGAGTTCGATTTCGACTAATCAATCGGACAGTCATATCCATTGGTGGTGTCTTCGCATATATTCTTCGTTGTTGGGTCAATCAGCTTCTTGGGTCGTAGGAGAATTAGTTCGGGACTACGGTACTTGAAGGTTTTCGAATCCAAAGTTGTTGGATCCTTCCATCTTCAGTTTTCAGTTTGCTTCTGTAGGGTTTTCCCGTGAATCGAATTACCAAAACCAATTTGAACCGGATCGATTTATGGATATTGTGCACAATTAAATAAACAATAAACCCTAGCATGCTCCTATGAATTTAATTACCAGAATTGTGGATTGAGGGATTACCATTATTCCGTCGAGTCTGATCCGATCTTTTGCGTTTGAATTTCCAGCTTTAATTCAACCACGCAATCCGATTTTATCTGTGGAAATAGAAATTAGAACCCTAATTTCTTAGATAAAAATCGAAAATCAAAAGAGAAAGAAAGAAATCTGTTGTTCTCCAGATTAGATCTTCAGATCTGTTTCCCGGTGCGTTCAGATCTGCTACTGTTGAGGATTCCACAGATCTGTGCTTTGAGCAGGACCAGAATTCAAAAATTCTCCTCCTTTTCTCTTTCAATATCGGCGCCCACTATCTCTCTCTCTAGGTTTAGGGTTTTTCAAATGTGTGTTTTTAACTTATGAGAGAGAGTTGTCTATTTATAGACCTAGGGTTGTAAACCCTAGTGGGCTCCTGGGCTCAATTCAGCACACTTTCCTTGGGCCAGACCTGGGACCTAATGCAAATAATAAAGTGGGCCTATAAATTAATTAATTCCCATGTCCACAACCCAGGACACAATTAATTAATTAATATAAATTCTTTTTCACCACAGAATTAATACTGACCTACCCCTTTATTACCACGTTATGAGAACGGGCTGCATTAATTGAGAATCCCCATATTTAAGGTTACCGGACATCCATTAATTAATCGGAGCCTCTGACAAGCTCTAACTACAATTAATTAATATCTTATAATTCCTGAGTAGTACCACTCAATCCTTATCACTCGTGCCTGAACTTAATCAGCCTGCAGGACTTTGGCACGATGAATGTCATTGAGCTCCTCAGGGAATGTCCCCATCCTATTACTCGGATATGGTTACCTAAACCTAATCCCAGGCGGTAATACACGAACTGTTGTTACCCAAGATGCGGATATACGAGCACGTTACTTAGGCTCTCCACCATGGCTTGTCAAAGCAACAGTCAACCCGTGCAAACCCCTGAACCTTCGTTAGGGTTTGGACTCGATCAATATAATGAGATATTGTATTCGCTGATGTCAGACAGACGAATACATCTCATTGCGGTCCATCAATACGCCACCCCTACGTACCAGCATGTCAAGTAAACAAGACAAACTACTTATTCCGATAATGCCGCAGTCATCCTGACAGACGTATCCTCATCCGCTGTCTCGGCTGTGATCAGGTTTATGTCTCACTAGGTCAAGTGATCATACTGTCTTCTGTGATCTACAACACGCCGTATGATCGTCCCTATCGGTTAGACAAGAGGATACCATTGTTCATACATGTAAGATTGTTAACAGATAGGAGAAATAAACTGTTGTATACTCATTATAATAAATGCTTTCAGTATACAAAACCCATCAGCTTCTGCGTCGTGTCCGAGTCGAATCGTTCGAGTTCCTGGGCTGCGATCTAAACCTTCCGGCGAGGATCGTATCACCTACACACCATATGATCATCCCTAAGGCGAGATAATAGGATATTATTGTTCTTATCATATGTTTGTTATATCAGATAGCGACGATGTTGATGTAACACATTTGTGAAAACTAGTGTATCAAAAAATTTATCGTTGCGAACACACTTAATCATAAATGCTTTTAAATACAATCCCAACAATCTACACTAATACTCAAAGCATAATACCATTGCTATGTCAGAGTATTAAGTGTGTCTATACCAGACCTAGCTCATTTACATGTTCGTCATCTTGTGATCAATTTTACCTACGGAAGCAGACTATGAGTGTGATCCTCATAAGTCTTCTGAGGTGAACCCTGTGTAAATAAGTCTGCTAGACCTTTCATGTTAATCGCTCCCACTTTATACACATTGCCTCTTATCACGATTTCTCGTATGATGTGGTACTACATATTCTATGTGTTTCACCATCTTGTGAATCCTGGGTTCCCTTTAGTTTGTCATTGCACCAGAATGATCACAGTACTTTATGATTCCATTAGGCAAACTTAGAACACAAACCTCTAGAGGACAACACCCGAGTTATACTGCTTCTTACGAAGCTTTTGAAGTTGTTACACACTCAGCCTTCAAACTGGAATTTGCCACACACTTCTGTGTCAGATTCCTATAACTCCTCCTCCAAGGCCAACACATAGTAAGAGGCCGATTTCCTTCTTTATGTCCTCCTAGAAATCCGATTCCATACAACCCACAGGGCACATTTACAAACTAATGTGCTTGTACAAGGTTGAATTGATATTTGTTTACCATGCATATAGCATTACAGATATCCAACTTCGTTCATCGCCATATAGAGAAAGGTAGAAACCCTTTCTTATCCTTATGATGAAACGAGTCACTATAACAAATTTAAGCGACTTGAAACACATGAATATCCTTTCTTGTGGTCACACAAGAATTTAATCCAAAGGATGTTCCAGTATCTCATATGTCCTACTTCTGAAACTGTTTGGATAACCATCTTTTTATGCCTGATAATATCTCCACACCATTTCCGAATGGGAAATACCATCTACATAATGTGCAAGAAAAACCACGCTTCCAGTGACACATAACTGGTACATGGAACCACTTTTCGTCCAAGAATCTCGCGTTGGTACTGACAACAACTTTCTGATTCTCAGGGCAAGAAAAGTAACCACCTTTTATTTGCCTGGATATCCTACAATTACAAACTACATCAGCTTACACCAACTTTCTAACTTATCAAGTTCCTTTGTCAGTACGTAGGCTGGACAACCCCAAACTCTCATTCTGGTTATACTGGGCTTTCGCCCATACTAAAGCTCTTGAGACTTTTTTGGAACTAATTTAGAAGTTACCAGGTAAAACAAATATGTCGTTGTTTCCAAAACATATCCCCAAAATGAAATTGACAAGCTTGCATAACACATCATATATCGTATTTCTTCTTTCTGTTACACCATTCTACTGAGGGGTGTCTGGTGCAGTCCATTGGGATGTGATCCCATGCTCTGACAGATACTGCAAGAACTCAATATTGAGGTATTCCCCACCACGATTCGATCGTAGTGTTTTGATAGCCTTGCTCAGCTTCTTCTCTACTTCTGTCTTAAATTCTTTGAATTTCTCATAGCATTCAGACTTGTAGCGAAGCAAATCGACATATCCAAACCTTGAGTAATCGTCAATAAATGTGACTAAGTACTCATAACCTCCACAAGCTTGCAACAGTCGTGAGCAACATCGTGCAGCCGCAACACGCGTCCCCAACCACCTCCTTGAGCGTACAATTCCTTCATTCTTCCAACCCGTTCTGTTGTGGAGTCCTTGGAGCTGACTTCTCATGGCAAATTCCAATTTTTGCAATGAAGTCCATCAAAGGCCCGTTGCAGAACTTGGTCCCGTTGTCCGATCTGATTCTTTTGATAGTAGGTCCCTTCTCGTTCTGGGCGCGCATAACCAGCTCTGGGAGGATCATCTTATTGGGAATATTGTACCCCTTTAGATCTTGTTGTCTATTTGTATTAGTTTTGGTGCATCAAAGCTAAATTATCTAGTCTCTAGTAACTTAGAAATATGTCGAGATTGTAAAAGTCCTGTATAGGATGATTATAATCGAGTTGTAATAGAGCTAGAAAAGATCGCTGAAGTTTGCTGAAGGAGTCAGCAAAGTAATAAGAGGTTGCTAGGAGACACAAGCAAAGTGCGAAGAAGATTGCTGAAGGATTCAACAAATACGCTCAGGTTGCTAAGAATGCTAGCAAACAACGAAGTCTCAGAAGGATAGCAAACATACGAAGATTGCTGAAGGCACTCAGCAAATAATCGAGTTGCCGAAGGAATATATCAAACAGATTGTTGAATCTCAGCAAGGTTGCTGAGATGCTGAGATTCAGCAGACAAATAGCGAACTCGGCAGAGTTCCGATAGCATCGAGCAATCATCTTAAGCCGCAAAATCAAAGGATCTCCAATTTCCAGAGTTTAAGGAATCTCTTGAAATTGAAAAGTTGACTTATCAAGAGACGAAAAGGAGATTTCCAGAGTTAACTAAAAGATCCGTTCTGACAAGTCGGCTAAGTAAGGAAATAGCTAATCAAATGAAGAAGAGACCTAAAATGTCTCTGTATTTTTCAGAAAAAGAAGGAAGGGGATTGGTTGTTCGACAAACAGTGTCTAACGGACAAAAAATCTATGTCTATAAATAAAAGGATTTGCAGAGTTCAAAAGTTACGAAGTTCAACAATTACGCGCAAATATATGTATATTCTCTACCAAATTTAAATCCGATCAATAACTGATCGAGGCTTTGCAAAAGCTAACCGTGTTCATCACAAGACCCTAGAAGCTCACTTCTGAGGTTATTCTTGGAGTTCTTTCTGTATAACAAAGAACTCAGCAGTCATCTTGATCTCCAAGATTGACTAGTACGGGAAACTGCCGCAAAGGAGAGAAGTTCCAGGAAGAACTATAAAAATCCTAATCCAGCATTCAAGGAGGCTGCGAGGTGCATCCTCACTCCAAGAAGTGTTGAGAAGATTGTTATCAAGGGTGCTTGAAGGTGCGCTGTGACCAGATAGAGGAGCTGCTTGCAGTTAGAGATCAAGTCCTACTTGTATACTCAATCTTAGTGAATTCCGGTCAGCAGACCGTAGAGTGGACATAGAACATTTGTTCGAACCACTATAACCTTTATATCATTATTTGTTTACAGTTCTATTGTTTAATTGTTGATTGAAACCCAACGCCTCAAGTTTTGGTGTATAACTTGCAATAAACCTAAGCACTTCTTGAGCTTAATCACATATTTTATAAGAACTTGCAGAGTCTAGACCTCAGCAAGATAAGTGCAAGATACTTACTCTGATCGGGGACCAACACATCTTCACTTCATCCTTCGACGTGAGGAGCTCCACACAAGTGTATCTCTAGTAGTCATCCACAACTGCAAGAACATATCTCCTTCCTGCTATGGTGGGTATCACTGGACCAAAGAGATCCATGTGTAAAAGCTCTAGCACGCACTCTATGCTCGCCACAACTGGCTTGTTCTTGACAATTTGGTCTGCTTTCCCAGCTGGCATGCTCTATAGTTGCCTTATTTCTTGATTGATCATCTTGAAATTCAGATGACTCAGCCTTTTTTTTGTCACAACCAGTTTGTATCACAATATTGGCTGCCACAAAACATGAGCTCGCTTGGCCGCTTTCCCAATCAACCACGTATATGCCTCATTTTCTTATTCTTTGAGCTTCACCTCCTTCGAAGCTTTGTCCTTGATTTGGCTCTTATTCGGCAAAGGAAGCCTTGTGTAATATCTCAGATTTAATTAAGCTAATAATTACTTAATTAAATATGTAAATAAAGATTTATATTTTTTTATAGACAATAAATGATACCCGATGTGATATGAGAGTTTGTTTCTTACATGAAATATGCCTAGGTGTTTGTTTTGAGAAACCCTAAGTGGCCAGGCAGTCACATTTTACATGGGAAATTTGAGTGCGGCGAATGATTATTCTAAAATAATAACATCGCATTTAAATTAACAACTTGCAATCGGAAGATTTGTTTCTTCAACCGAGTTAGGGAATGCTTGAAAATAAAATATGGAAGGATAGGAAGCGATTGGAATGAGATTCTGAGGCCCGAGGATTAATATGCAAATTATTGAACTTTTAGAGCTCCGGGCAATAATTTATTATCTCCAAAAATTTGGAAAATTATATGAACAACTTGGACTCGTTATTTGGAGCATTTTCGTGGATTTACATGTTTATTGGGAACAATGCATGTAAAAATTGAGATCCACGAAGTTAAATTATCGGAATTTAACAAGTAATTTGGATCTGTATTAATCAAACAATATCCACACAATTAATGCAGATAAATTTTACCAGAGATTCTTGCGTGTGAATTTAACCAAATTATATGAATCTCTTTATTTCCTAGGAAGCTAATCTATAAACTAATAGGTTCTCCTTCCTATAAAAGGCGTTCATCGCAAAGGAGTAGAAAGAAGTAAAAGATAGAGAGAGTAATAAAGATAGAGAGAAGTAGAGAGAGCACACAGAGAGAGATATGGCAATAGAGAGAAGCATGTAATAAAGAAGAGTGAGAGATAAGTCAGAGGAAGAGAGAGAGAGGAGTTCGAGAGAGAGAGGGATAAATAGAGAAACTAATGAGAGAGAGAGAGAGAATTTATTGAGAGAGGGAAAAGGGTAGAGAGAGACGCTGCATGTTTACATAATTCAGTTTTGGATTCAAACTGATTTTGTGCTCAACCAAGGTATTATTCCGCGATAATTCCTTCTGCAATATTGTAATATTCGTTGAGAGCTTTCATTTAACATGTATATTGATAGGGTTCTGATCAACATTAATTAATATAAGCTAGGGCTGATTATTTATGATTAGGCGATCCATCCTAATTTGTGTATGCTTTACTGTGTTAATATGTGAAGGAAACACAGGGAATTTGTGACAGCTCAACCACAACTAACGTGATCATCTATTCTGTAAGCAATAAAGGTGGGGACTATTTCGGTAAAAATCCAAAAATTTCCTTTTCGAGCTGTAAGCTCATTTTTCTAAAATGTGTAATAAAATGTTTTTGTTTTAAACTGATTGTCTATGCCAAAGGTTTTTGTGATGTCATATATGTACCTCTGGTTGATGAAACTCCCGGAGAGATAATTAATGAGGTATGAACCGGGCACCAAGGCTCGCGCTAAACCTTATTAATATTGAAGAGGATTGCTATCCTATGAACGTCGAGCCACTAGCTCCGTAATTCTCAGGTCCCTCAGCTGGAGTGCTGACACCTCACGGTGTGATAAAGAGAGATACGGGGTACCTTTAAAATCGATCGGGTCTCACAGGACGCCCTGATATCAGTGCACTAATTGATGACAGTGGGTCGAGTGGGTTACGCCATTCCCAGCTGTTCATCGTAACTCAGAAGTAGGCCAACTTCTAGTTACGCAACCATAATCAGATATGATTTCATACCCTAAATTCTGCATGCAGGGAAAATAAAATGGTTTGGATAACACGGTACTTTTCAATAAAACCCCGTGATTATCTGTGTGTGTGGCATAGCATTCATACTTATAAATGTACGTTTTCGGGCATGTCTCCACGGGGTACATTGTACTCAGCCCCTCGCATTATTTTTAAAATGCGCAGGTTAGCAACGATGATGGAATTATGGCGGTGTAAAGACGAGCAAATCCTGAGATATGCATCTTCATATGAATATCTCCATCACGTGACACTCCGCTGCGCTGCTTCTCTATTTACCTTTCCTTCCCTCACGTTTTGTAATAAGTTTGAGAACTCACAACTATTTTCCTTATATTTTGTGCACGAAATACTTTACATCGTTGCATTTTGTGAAAAATTGGTTTTTTATGAATGTTTTGAAATTTATATTCATGCTATTTTGATTAAAATCTTCCGCTATTTTCGAAAATATTTTTAAAGTACCCCACTACCACTGTAACGCGCCCCTAAGTTTGTGAAGGCCAATTGGGGGCGTTAGACCTTGTACCCATTCTCACTAAGTTGGTTGATGTTTAACAAGTTGTGCTTCAGATTGGTAACGTAGGATACATTCTTGATAATGATTCCATTGCGTTCCAAGCATCCCTTTCCAATAACTCTGCCTTTGGAGTTATCACAAAAAATGATCGGTGGTCCCTTGACCATTACAAGATCTGTCTACAATTTTTTTCTCCTGTCATGTATCCGAAGCATCCACTTTCGAGGATCCACAAGTTCCTTTGTTTCGCTTGTACATGTTCATGCAAGACAAAAATTATGCTTTAGGTCCTCAATCACCAGCGGATCCTACAAGATTAGCATGTTGGATTAACCCTTTCGGGATCCAAACCTGAACTATCTTCATTGTAGGGATCTATTCATTACTCTTTCATGCTACCTTACTCTTCATTCAGTAATAATGCATGACCTTTTGATTGGATGTTTGTGATTGTGCATTGTTGTGTGGAGTCCTTTTGGAAGCTAACTTCCTAGTAGGACCTCGAAAAACTGGTTTCGTATGAGTGTAGTGATCACATGGCTTTTTAAGATTAAATCCTTTGCCAGCATGATCAGTCATCGATCGAAATCCTTCTCTGTTCCAACACAAATTTCTAATCAACCAAGATTTCGGCCGAAATCCTGGACATTTCGGCCAAAATTTGGCTCTGTCCCAACTCTGGCCTCCAACACACCATTCAGGCGAAATCCTTTCTTCATGAATTTGATATCGGTCGAAATTACCTTCAAAATTGGCTCCAAACTATGAATTTTTGCCTTATTCTCACACCTACACACTTGCAACACTAAAATAATAAAAGTGAAGTAAAAGATACACAAAATACATGATAGAAGTAAGACTCAACACTTCTTCCAATCCCTTCATTATTTGGATTTCATTTCCCAATTTAGAGATCAAGTAATTCAAATTTTGTTTAAGTGAAGGTAAGAGTGAGTTGTGCAATGTTTCCAAGGACAGTAGGTTTTCAATTTTAGAAATTAAACTAAATCCAACTTAGTGACAACAATTGAATAATGAGATGCCTCTTGCATCTCGACTTGCTCTCCAACAACCTCTTGGGGTGAGATTTTCTTTGCTTTAGTTTTCAATCTCTCAATTCGAACAGAGACTTCATCCATCAACTCTTTCAATCGTGATTCATGGGAAGGATGAGTGAAACGTTGCCGGAGTTTGAATCTAAAGTCCGACCAAGATATTAGGCCTCTCCATTCGCCAAAGAACACAACAACCACTCATCGGCTCTCCCTTCCATGTGACATGAGACTAGTCGCAGCCACCATTCTTCTGGCGCATTGTAGGAATCAAAAAGTTCATCAATTTGTGAAATCCAACCTTCGGGGTTAGAACCATTGAACATCGGAACCTTCAATTTCATGGTGTTGAAAACTTGTGTCTTTGGATCATCAACGAAAAATTCATTTTGTGAAAACATCTCTCAATAAAAGCACCCAATTAATACAATCACAGATCGTATCAAAGATAGGGACACTTTGAGCTGCCTAGACTCTAGAGATTAAAGAGAGAAACAAAGAAGAATACAAAGAAAGAAGAAGATAAATATGCTGAGTTCATTTCATGATAATCTATGTACAAGATGCATACAAGATATAATATAGGTAATAGAAAACCTAATCGGCTATTCTTGAGATTAATATATTTAAGTTGATCCATTTTTTAATTATCTTGGAGCAGACCCAATTGATGGATGCAAAGAGAACAATTTTTCAGTTAACAATAACGAATTCCTCCCTAATGATGCACAATTTTTCACATGGGATTGGCCGCCCCATAAGCTTAATTAGAATTCTTTTTTATTTTAATAAAAATATTTTTTAGAAAAATAAAATAAAATTATAGAACACAACCCTACCAGATATTATTGAGCTCCCACGAAGTGTCTTGAGTCTGCATCCGCCCATTCTTTTATCGTTCCTGGGATATCATCTCAGGTAATGTCACCAATAATAGACTCCACATAATTTACTTGTGAAATTGCAAAATAAATTAAGAAAACAAATCAGTTTTTCAAGTGCGATTAAATAACTATTCTCAGACTTTACCATTTTGTAAAAAATATATTTACAGCATAGACCACAATCTCAAATGTGATAAAATATTTATGCTTTGGTTAGCATAGAGCTTTTCAGAACACGCAGAGAAAGATTGAGATTTATAAAATTATCTTGTTGAATTTTAATTTTCAGTCATTGGAGCTACTAATTTTCGCAGAAGATTCTAAATTTATTTATCCATATATGCTTTTGGGAATTTTAATTATTATTGTCTGTAGATGGAGTTAGGGTTGCATGTTTAAGTTTGATAAGATTTTTATTATTTTGATTAAAATTCTAAATTAGGAGCTATAACCTATAAGGATAAATTTGTTATAATATATAATTTATAATCTTTTTTTTTAAAGATGTTATATTTAGCAAAAAAATAATTGTGTTTAGAATCACCCAAAATACAATTAACATAATTTATATTAGGGTTAATTTCAATTTAATTCCTAACGTTTGCTCATTTTTACAAAAATAACCTAATGTTTATAAAATTACAATTTAATTCCTAACGTTTATCTATTTTTGCAATTTAATTCCTAACGTTTGAAACATGCATTTTAATTCCTATCGTTACTCCATTTTTGCAATTTAATTCCCAACATTACAAATTTACATTTTAATTCCTAGAATTTATTAAAATACATTTTTAAATACTAACAACTATCTATTTTTTGAATTTTAATTAAAAAATAACCAAGCACCTTATATATTTCTTAATTTCTTGAAAAAATTATTAATCCTTAAAATTTGATCAAATTTAAAATTTAATTTCTAATAAATATCTAATTTTATAATTTAACTCATAAATATTAAAAATTAAAATATAAAATTATTAATATTAGTTTTTTTTGAAAAAAAGGGGCATCCATTATTTTGCATAAATAGATTAAAGTTAGGAATTAAATTACAAAAATTGAAACATTAACTTATAATGTAATTTTATATCTTGACTATTAATATATTATGAGTTAAATTATAAAAAATAGAAAATTACTACAAATTAAAATATAAAAACGAACATACTTTAAGAAAGTTTTTTTTTTGCAAAAAAATAAAAAAATATTAGGAGTTAAAATATAATTTTATAAATGTTAGGTAATTTTTAATTAAATTGCAAATGGAGAAACTTTAGTAGTTAAAATATTATTTAATATAAATTAGGGAATAAAACACAACTTTTAAAATGCGGGGAATTAAAATGCAGACCTTATATATGTTGGGCGTTAAATTTCTAAAATGAACAAACGTTAGGAATTAATTGTATGTTTGGAACATTAGGAATTAAATTGCAAAAATAGACAAACGTTAGGAATTAAATTGTAATTATGTAAATATTAGGTTATTTTTGTAAAAATGAGCAAACTTTGGGAATTAAATTACAATTAGCCCTTTATATTAATAACGAATAGATTGTTCAAAATTATATTAATCATTGTTCATCACCATTTTACATTTCTAATACAAAAACATTGATTACAAAATTATACAAAATAAATATCTAAATATATTCTAATAAGTTAATCACAACGTAAAAATATTAATTTTTCTTCCAATTTATTATAAAATTTGGAACATTTTTTTATTTACTACACGAATTAATAAAGTGAAGTTATCTTGATGTTATATATGCTTTGATAGAAAACAAAATATTCATTCATGCAGAATCACACGACAATAGACTTATTCATCTTGACTAAATTTCTTTTTAATTTTGAAATTATAATTGAAAAACACAATATGTTTAAACAATAATTACATATATAACAAAATGTCATTAGTTATTAAACAAAAAATATATTTTCTAAGAACAAAAATTTTTGCAAGACCATCCCACCGAAAATTTTAGAAACGATCATAAAAACAATCGCTCAATTATTATTTTATTCAATTCATTCTTTACGGCATTTGAGCATTTTATAATTTAATCTGTTGATGAGTCTTTATGTTATTCTAAAATAATCGGGCAATTCATATAAATCAATCGATTTTTTTTTTAAAAAAAATTACAATCAGATTTAACTGATCTATAATCCCTCTTCCAAAATACAATTTACGAGACAGTCCCCCATTCATGCTCATGCATGTAGTGAAATTAAATTAAGAGAATTATAATTAGTTCATCGAAAGCTGTCACAATTCATAAAGCTTGATTGCAGGAGGTTAAGAAAAAAAGTGACCAAAATTGTGTATGGTAGTTGCATAGGAATTTGTTGGAGAAAAATATAGCCTACATTTCTTCTACCTACCCTAAAAAATCACGCTGAATCCATTCCATTCCATTCCAGAAGCATCACGTCTCAACAACTCATTCAACGCATGACTGATTCTTTCACAAAAGATCGACCGCCGGAGCTGCAGGGAGGTGAAAAGAACCACTGTTATAACGAGATCGAAAACCGTTAAGAGTTCTGCAGAACCTCAAGACTTACGAGTACTCTAGATGGATGTTCATGAATCGAGAATTTTCCCTGCTCTGCGTCAGTGTTACAGAGCCTTCAATCACCTGATCTTGCTCCACCTCTATTGGATCATACAGGTAGATCAATGTCTGCATTATCCCATGGAGCAGTTGGTCAACCAAGTCATATAACGATAGATTTGCAGAATCGATTTAAAGATCACATTCACAAAACTACACTGTCGAGTGTAAGCAAATATGAACTACGTTAAAATCACATTTTCTACCTACAAAACCGGCTTGTAAGGAAATGGGACTTACACCATTATAAGATGGTATTTGTTCCAGGTCTCCAGTCGATTTGGGATACTTTAACAAACTAATCAGCCAACCTATCCTAGTGCAGTGACCAAAAAGGTTGGGAGCAAGTAGATGGGATAGGATGAACCTAGGACAGGCTCATTGGCTAGTCTAGTCTACTATGTGGATCGAGGTTCTGCCTGAACTGAAATACTTACGTAAGCTCAACCACATGGCTACCCTGATATATCATTCTTGGTCACATAAACTAAGCTCAACCACATGGCTAGGCTACCCTGCTAGATCATTCTTGATCACATAAACAACGCTGTCTGATGTTCAAGGAATATTTCAGGTTAGAGCTCTTTGACATGTTTGAAAAGCACAGGATGTATACATGGTCCTCACACTGGTTTAACGTCTCTAAAACAGAGTGTGAGGAACCACGATAGGAAAATGAGGTAGGTATGTAGGATACCTGTTGCCAATGTGTTGGGGGAGCCTCAGGTGCCGTAGATAGTACAAGACCTTCACTGGGATTGGCTCGCTTCTTTTTTTTATTGTTTTCCGTAACTGTTTCATCTGGGGCCTCAGCAAGTGCAGGTGGTGGATTGCTGTAGGGAGTGTTTGTTGAAGGACTACCAAACTCCACATCGAACCAGAAGGCAAATCCATGGAATGGTGCTGTCAATCAATTAAAGGATGGAGGCTTTTATTTGAAAAAACAAATTATATTGCCCTTATCTAAATAATCATAAAGGTAAGCAGATGAAATTGTAATTTGTTAACTAAACCTACTAGGGAAAATCAACTGAGAGTTTTAAAAATGGGAAAATGATCCAGCTTACCACAAGGAGCACCAGATAAGTGCCCCTTATACTAGAGAAAGCATATACAAATTGACTCGGAAAGGATCCAGGAAACAATTGACCTGCTACAGGAATGAAGAATTTACCTCGCATCATTGATTTAAACAAAAATCTTGTTGTAACAGTCTCTAGCTCATCAATTGAAACGGTTGAACAGTTAACATGCTTTACCTGTAATCAAAACACAGTTGCAGAAGTTCTGATAGAAGCATGAACTACAAAAAAACTGGTCTAGACCATTTTTGAGAATCTCAGGATGTCACGGTACTAGAATTACATCAATGCAAATACCAAGGTGATAAGTGGAACATTAAGTCTTAGGATGTCACAGTACTAGAAAAAATGGCAGCATATACATCTAGACTTTGAGAATCTCAGGATGTCACAGTACTAGAATTACATCAATGCAAAATACGCAAAATACCAAGGTGACAAGTGGAACATGAAATCTTAATCATGACAACATAAACAAGGAATTCTGGAGAACCATGACAGGTACTCTTTCATTAGTACAGTGCCTTTCAATACGAGGAATTGGAATGAGATATTAAACACAACCAAGACCTTCAATGATTACATATACAAAATGACCTGAAGCCTGTTACAGAGGACACGTATCAATGTCAAAAAAATTGGTGAAGAACAAAGTGAGTTAAAATTTCAGAAATGTTGAAGGGAAAAGGGTTTTGTGGTCTGAACTATTATGTTTGTACTATTGAGCAATTAAACTATTAATTTGTGGTATTGAGCCATCAAACTTCTAGTTTGTATTCACTATGCTTTGTACTGCATTTAGCCATCATATTTTTACTTTGTAGGTTCTAGCTGTCCTGTTGTTGAGGCTTTTTAGCTCATACATTTCATGCATTAAGATTAAACAAATAAAAGAGTAAAAAATTAGGCAAGGTGATGACAACTACTAATGCATGAATATCATGCACCAAAAGTGTGTTATTAAAGTACATCGGAGGGCTCAATGTAGCAACAATAAAAAATTTGAGTAATCAATAGAACGGCATTCTAAAAAGTAAGGGGCAGTGATTCATTATGCAAAAATCAAATTCACATGGACAAAGCATCAAAGGCCTACATTGGATGACTTACCACATGAGGCCATGTCAATACATTTTCACCACTGATCATCTCAACAGAAGGTTCTTCAAATGCACATTGCTTTGCTAATGGCATCATTGCGGACACTACACGTAAACATATATTGTAACTTTAGCATTGCAAACTCAAAAGGTACAGAAAGCACTAGTCAAATGCAATTTTAAGGAGACATCTTTCTTTACTATATGTTCAAATAAAATCATAAGCTAGATAGCTAAAAGGTGAATTTCCTGCAGTTCAATATGATAACTTAATGAATATATCACAAGATCAAATCGTAACAGGATTGCAAATCATGATATCAACCAACAGTCAAAAGGTGCTAGTTTGATGGAAAAGACACCTAGTAAGTGTAGAACCATCATATAGGACAAGGGGAGAAATCCTAACAAAAGTACAGAGGTCTAGATAAGAGATGCATCAAACAAATGAATGTCAAGATACAGGGATTATGAAGCACTCACTGTTAATTCCATAGACATTGCGCCAAAAATCAACGCTTTCACCATATCGTTCTGGATAAGAGACAGGGGCCATGTATAACTGCAAATGTAAAAAACCCACTATATCTAATAATCCAATAACATTTAAGTGATAATGTTATAATCATGCTGATATTGATGCATCTCCGAAAGTGAAAGTTAGTACACATATTAATAGAAAGTTCCTAAAGTTCGTGCATACTTAGATCGTAATCATGGTTACAACTTACAAAGTACAAATACAATTGCAATGTAACATAACAAGTAGGCAATAGTAGTAAGTGGTAGTTGAGGTAGAAGTCCAATTACATAATTCCTAGTTAAAAGGATGACACCAGAGGGAGGATAGACAAGATGGGAGAGGAAGGAGCAATTAAGTTATACCGTGGCATATGATGGAAGGACAAGTCCGCCAGGTTTCAACCATCGGTCTCTCGCAGTAATTACACTCCCCAGCATGCTCTAATGGGAGAGGAAATAAATACCATGTTAGACGAAATAACAGACGGCGAGAAGAAAGACAGAAAATTGAAATTAATATCAATGGAAATGTCTAGAGGCAATGGAATCAAGTAATGCAACACATGCAGCATTTTCAGATATAAGGTTACCTCATATAGAAGCATGTAGCCCATCCATTCAGAAACAATAACGTCAACTTTCTCATCAATTTCAACATCCTGCAAGGTCCAGCGCAATGTAAATGCTTCCATGGCCAGCATAAATAACAAAAATGGAAAAGGGGAGCTTTGTGGTTTAAAGAAACCCTAGCACATGATACAGTCATACTAAGACTTTTATGGGTCAGTTGGACCTTCCATGAGGATTATGATAACATAATTACCATATGGAAAAAATAGGGCTGATGGAGATATATCATAAAAAGTACTCCAAAGCTATTTCTAATACAAATTTTACATACTAATTAATTAATACTTAGTTTCAAAACATAATATGGAACTCACAAGAGCAATCTAACAGTAACGAATCAGTAACTGAAAAAAGAGACCTGAAGCTGTGAGCTGTCAGCGTAAGTAAACAGAGGATGATCTACATGTAACATCAAGTTTTTATTACCTAAACCCTGACCAAGAATTGCAAGGGCACACCCGTATCTGCCCACAACTAACTTCAAGAAAAATCTATAACAAAATTAATCTTGTACACATCTATCAAAGTTGACCAGTACACAAATAAAAAGTAAAAACTGCCAGTAAAAATTGTAACTATATTTTCTATAATCAACATTTGAAATAGCTTAGAACAGTTGAATATAAATAGTAGACAGCATACTTTAGAAGGCAGCCTACCTCAACTCGTCCATGCAATACAATAACTGTTTCAGACAAGTTGTTTGCCTTGATTACTTCATTTGCCTGGCATGACAGTTTAAAGGTCAGCATCCATCACAATTCACAACCATATGGAAACATTTAAAAACGAGACTAGAATAAGTTAAGTAAGCTACAATGCAGGCCACATGCTCTTTTTAGTAGAAATAAAAACTCAAATGGAAGTGGTATAGATATCACAGAAAATTTGATTCACTGAATCAGTAAAGGCAAAAAGGTCTATTTTCATAGATGTTGTTTCATTTCGAAAGTTCCAGTCTAGGATCTTTTTTCCACGTCATAAATATTCAACAACCTTTTCTCTTTTAAAACCATCATTCTTTGAACATCATTTCAAATCCTCTCAGCACAATTCCAGTATTTTCAGAATTGCATTTCTGCCATCAATGACTGACTGACTGACAGAAGTCCATTTCTGCCATCATTTCAGTATTTTCTCTTTTATTACTTATCCTCTCTTCATATTCTCATAGAAAGACCATTAATAACAAACACAATTGAATATTCATGTGCCCAGTTTTGAGGACACGACAGGGATTCCATAACATTGCATTACACCTTAGGTCCTATACATCTATTGCTCTCCGACCCTGAAAATGCAGGGCACAAAGAAGCAAGTTGCTTTTCCAGAGATTTCTAGCATGTCCAACAAAGATGTGCAGTATCATAAATTCACTATTGGATGGCATTTGAACCCTATTTTTGGGTTAACTTGATAGCTAAGACAGACTGCTCTCCCCAGAACAAGCTATGAATTTTTTATTAAGAAACAGTAAGATCTTATTAGAAGAGATGAGATCGAACAAAAGGAAAAAGAAGTATGAAAAGTACAAAGGACTGTGTCATCCCTCAAATATAAAGAGCCGTCCTATCTAGACTGACAAATCCGGCCTCTAGTTAAATCTTGAAACAGAAAAGGCATTTGATTCTTTTGGTCTGAAGTTATACTATTGTCTCAGTTAGGATTGAAGTGGAAAATTAAGACTGTTGGAGTTCTGCGAATGATGCTTTCATTAATTCAATAAACCAAGGATTCCACTACAAGTAATGATCACTTGGAGGATCAGAGAATTTCAGATAATGTAGAAGAATAACAACGAATACAACAATACAATTGATGCAGCATGCCTTAGCAAGTGACAATAAACATCAGATAAGCGCACCTGGACTGCAATATTACTGGCATCCACTGCATAAACCTGGCAGCAAACATGAGAATCCAGATATACTATTTTAGTTGATGCAAAGAAGGAAAAAAATGAAGCTCTACCAAAAACCAGTAACAGATGAACAGCAGATGTTTCTTGGAAAAAAAAAAAAAGAAGTTAGTGTTACAAGTCATAATACAGTCATGATCTTCATAGAGAAATAAATATCATCAACATAAACATGTCAGGTCACCACATTGCTAAAATGATTTCTAATTTACCTGTGACTAAAATACTATTACAGGCGATTAAAATTATAGTCTTGATTAATCAACTAATGCAATTTGAATTATTGGGATAGCTAGACCAATGAATCAAGCAAAATGGACTGTATGAATAATCAATCAAGAAATCTAAAATTTAAATTGTACAACTTCACCAATGGATAAGTCTGAGTCTAGATTTCAGAATATTAGGAAATATTAAAGGTATTATGATGGACCAATAGTACACATGAAATAAATGATGCTTTCATGATTGAGTAGGATTGTCTGAGAAACTAGCAACAAATCTACAACAAAGGATCCACATAGATTTGAGAAATACAGCAAACGGCAATAATTGGAGCAATAGATAAAGTCAAGAGTTCTATTTAAGCATTTGAAAATCCATACTGTGAATTTATCTACACCATTAATAAAATTCTATAATCGTATAAAAAATAGCATTTAACTACAACTTCAATTTCACATTAATTCTGCTGAAAAAATAATATATACAAATCACATCTGAACCATCAGTAAAATCCTGTGTCTCGACACAAAAGGGTTTATAAAAAGTAAGACCATCCTACCCGTCGGGCTCCAGCCTGAGCACAAAATATAGAGAGAATGCCAGTGCCACAACCAACATCAAGCACAACCTGCAGTACAAGAATCAACATTCGGCACCAGAATATTTAGAACTCAGCAATTAAACCACAATCAATTAGTCAAAAAGAATTGACAATTTTAGCCTATATAACATTTAGAAGGAGCACACGCTAAATAGGCCACGTAGAAATTACACTCTTTGCGGCATATTCCCTTCCAGCAAATATAAGTCATATATCAAGATCTTTAACAAAACCTAATATATGATACAAATGCATAATCAGACCCATGAAGATACCCGCAGTGATGAGAAATTTAAGTATGTCTTGGACAATTTAATGAACAAAACAAATTATAGACCCCCTATCAAATGCTCACCTTTCCTGCAATTCGGTCTTGATGCTGGAAAATTGCATTCTTGTAAGTATCAGTGCGAGCACGATCCTGCAAGATTAAAAGAGATGTTCGCATTGCCTCAAGATTGAACATTTGTGCAGGTAATGTGAATATACATGTATTCAGATACTTTTTATGATAACAAAGCTTCAGGTAGGCTTGAAATAACAAAAACAGAGTACATCATATAACATTTTAACACCAAAAGACCCAAATAGTTCACTATTAGAGAATGAGTCAAGCAATCAAACAGTAGGGAGAAGCTCCCAAAAATCTAAGACATCTAAGTAGAGTTGACAATTTGTGTGTGTTGGGTCGTTATCGTGTCGACCCATTAAGGGCACAAGATTTTGTGTCGTGTTCGTGTTGTGTTTATGTCGGTAGTGTTATCCGATAATATATCGTGTTATCCGATAATATATCGTGTTTGTGTCGGGTTCGTGTTACACACTAAGTCTTTCTTAAAAAATTATCATGTTCATGTCAATATCGTTTTGTCGGATCGTGTTTCGGGTTCTTAACGGGTAAATATCATGTTCGTGTCGTGTTTCATCGTGTTCGTGTCTTTAGCCCATTATTACCGTGCGGGTTCATGTCAGGTTATCGTGTCGTGTCAGAAATTGTCAGCCCTACTTTTGAGGGATATGCGACTGATATTAAATTCAATTAGCCACAAGTGAATTCAGTTCAATAATCTCTTAGTTTATTCAAAGTAACTTCCTACAATCTCATCACTTTAACCATTGTCTTTTATGTCCAATTGTTGGGTTTCATTAGACAACTGAACCTAAAGTATTTTAAAAGTACTTAAGACACACCTTGCGGGTAAAAGAGGAAAAGGATCAACATGGCAATCAAAAAATGGTTATCAATGACCAGTTTTTTCACAGAAACTTATCCCCCCTTGAGTTTTTCAGTGAATCTGCCATCTTCTCACCCAGTCTGGCTAGTAAAACTGCAGCTCATCTAGGCTTTTTCCTTAACAAGGACTCTTCTGTCATTGAAAGTGGAGGGTGGGTATTTATAGTTGTACATATAACAACATTTGAGGTAACACTGATACAAAGATAAACACACATCTAGATCATCATCTGCGCTGCATAAGGAATAACCACTATATGTGTTGCCTATGCGCCTTATCTCCATGCTTACACTTGTTTGCATGTGCATAGAAGCAAAATTGGGCACCTTATCCAAGTAGCTTCCAGGCTATTTATTCCCTAGTAGTAGTCTACCCTCTAACAGTCTAACTTGCAATCACCTTCTCCCTCAGCAAATCTCTATAGACTGAAAGTCAAACAAATGGATGACAGTAAAGAACTTTGATCATGTTTTCCTCGCTTGTCATATTTCCCCCTTGTTTTCTCATTTTCAGAGAGTTATAAAGAGAAGAGGAACTTTCAGAAATGAGAACTCAACAGTCAAGCTCAAAAATAAGTTTAGAAAAACGAGAGCTTGAGAATTCCACATCAATACGAAATAAGAGCTATAATACCAACTATATAAGTTCAAAACCCTTCTAGAGCGGCTCAGGAGCTAATACTTTCATCTCAATGACCAGCATACAATTAAGATGACACTAAATAAAAAAAGAGCAGATAAATTCACGTTCGGTAGGCCATTAGACTCACAGATCTATTCAAAGTTATGTGACTATAAATGAACAAAGAAACAAAGACAGATATGTGTGTAACATTCCACATGAACTTAGACATCCTTTGACCATACTTTTGTCTGATTAACTGAGATGCCACTCAGGATTAAACTAAATAGAACATAAAGGTGTTAAAAATCCGGAACAATCAACTTTACATACAAAATCACTGCAAATTCCAAAGACAGTAAAAGAGAAAACATATCCTAATGATAATGCAGACTACACCAGAGCATGGAAGACACCTTTTTGTTTTGTTCTGATACTTTCAGTCATCAAACATAGTTATTTCATATCTATTTTTTTTTTTTTTTTGCTCTTTCAATCCTAAGCGCTGGCGCATCAACGGTCTCATTTAACCGCAGTCAAAAAACATAACAGTCAAAACCAGAATCAACCCACACAGTCACTTATTGAACCACAGTATGTTGTGCGCACGCAAAAGCCATACCTTGATCATTTCTTCGTGAATGCCGAGGTGAGCGTAAGAGTTGAAATAGGCGACATCGAAGTCGGTACAAGGTCGAGGAGACCTCTCTGTCTCCTGCTGCGAAACCCTAGGATCGGTAGCGCCGCCTTGGTCAGTGAGCCTGCGGCGGCTACTGCTCCTGCGCGGGCGACTTCGAGTCAATTGGCCGCCTTCGGTAACCACTCCATGGTGATAGCCATTCTGGAATGCCGTGTCGCTTAAGCCGGCGCCGCCGTTGCCATTACCGCCGTTAGTGGGCTGAAACATTTGCTCCCGTCGCTGAAAGAAGAGGGGTATGTTGGGAGAGAGTGTCACAAATTAGCACACTACTGAGTAGTGACTGCACTCAATTTTTTTTTAGTTCAAAATGTATTATTATTAGGAATTAGGGTCAATTGTCTTGGTTGGTACATGTAAGTGGGTGGGACAGTTTTAATTAAGTTTTAATAATTAAAATTATCTTTTTTAATAGAGCTCATCATAAAAATATCATTTTTTATAAACACGCATTCAAGATATACTTTATAAGTACAAATTTTGATAAGGCAATTCTAAATATACTTACTATATTTCTCAACATAACCCCATTTTAAAAAATAAATTAAATTATTATATAATATTACAAATTTATCCTTATAACCTCTAATTAAAATTTCAATTATAAAATTAAAAAAATATAAGATAATTGCATAGCCGCCAAAAAAAAAACGTGTTGCCCTGTCAAAAGATATTCACATAGCCACCTACAGAAAAGATAATCATGTAGTCCTCTCCCTTTCTTCCCACATTTATCGTGAGTTGTTAAAAATCAAGTCTATGGGTGTTGTCTTCTTCACTTATCACACACATACTACATAACATTTTTATGCTAGAGTGTTGATACTCACGATTATGGATGTGGTAGAATATAAAGATGATGAAAGCTATGTAAGAGATGATAACGATGTTTCTCAGGTAATTTCATATGTATTTCTGATAATTAAAAATAAATCATGTGTTGTTAATGTAACCAATATATTCATATTCCATGTTTGTGTTATTGCATCTGTTTTCCCTGCGTAGTACCTCCCACATATACATGAGTTTTGAATAATACTTTGTTGGATGGATAAGTTATAATAAGAGAGATTATCGATTAATAATTGTATTTAAGAGTTGGAGAGAATGTGCATAGATGGTTGATTTCTAAATTTTAATCTTTAAAAAGTTATTCGGTTCACCGATAAGTGACTTCATCTCTGATCGGGATAATGGAAGAATTGGAGGTTCCGGATGAGAAGAGATCACTAAAATACAATCATTCACAGTGCCAGTCAAGTGATTATATATTACTCCCTCCGTCCCACACGAATTGTCCCTCTTTCCTTTTTCGTCCGTCCCACACGAATTGTCCCCTTACCTAAAATGGAAAGTTTTTACACACTAACTAATAAAATAATAATTTTATCTATCTCTACCACATTCCACTACATTGGTTATTGTGCCATGTCCCAAGGGGACAATTCCCTTGGGACGGAGGGAGTATTTATGGATGACAAGCTTCTTTAGTGTATATATAGGGCTAACATATTTGATCAAATTATTATTATAGTTTTAATTTATTTTAGAGAATGCTTTGAATCTTCCAATTTGGCAATGGATATCAGTTATATATGATTTATGTTATTTTTTTGTGCCTCCATAATATTACATGAGAAGAAACATTGTGAGCTTTCGTCAAATTAATAGGACCATAGTAGCTACACTATTTACAAAGAATAATTGGAATATGTTATGCAGATACCGGTTAATTTGTAGGGAGCTTTATGTCTTTTTTGTGCCCGAGCAAACCAACTCGAGAGAGTTTCTGGTTCTCAATCCTTATTCTCAATCCTTATTGCAGATTAAAATCTTGTAATATCGTCATTTTCCTTATTTATTTAGTATTCCTAATTTTTTGAGTAGGTAGTCAAAAGTTTTTTAGTAATACTCTCGACTTAAATCTGCTGCAGGATGGGATAATATGCATTCCGATCGTATCAAAAGATTTTTAGCATTGCTTCCAATGAAATCGGATTTTTCGAGTGTAGAAATCATAAACTTAAATGATTCATAAAGTGTATTCTGATAGAGAATAAGGGGACAACTTATCGTGGTTCTCTTGACTGTTTGGTTTATATTGGTTGGTGTAGTTTGATTTGGTTGGTTAGTTTTAGACCTTGTTGTGGTACTTAGTTGTTTCTTTTTTCTTGCTGTTTTTGCAGGATTTCGGAGATGGACTGAGTGACAACTTGTGTGAGTTTTTTGGCGCACACTCTGCTACTTGGGTTGTTGGATGTTGTCTTTTTGCTTCAGATTTTGCTGTTGTTGTTGGTTCATCCTTGCTGTTGATTGCTGCTTTCAAAGATCCATTACATATTTGTGACTGAGGTGGTAGGTGTTGGGTGGGTTCCGGGGGATATGATTATGTTGTCAATGTGCTTTGTGAAGCTTTGTTGTAGCAGGACTGCAAACTGAGTTTTACATCTGGAACCTAGGTCTATAAAGCTATCAAAGAAGCTGGGCACAATGAGTGTTGATTGTAAGGCTACAGCTGTGAGTGTTCGTTGTAAGGCTACGATCTAACGGATTATTTTTAATGCATTTCTTTATTTTGCCGAAAAAAATGAGGAAAAAAATGAGAATATGGTGTTTTTAGAACATATTTTATATTTTTTATATTCTAATTTTGTTGGTTTCCTTATTTTTGTTATCAAGTTGGCTTATTTAAGAATGAGTTATTTATTTGATTTTCAGAAGTTTGGAGGTTTGATGAGTTTTTTTTAAGTATTAGTCCAATGTTTCTTGTGTGGCGTGTGATGAGAAAGGTATTGTTTCATGATAAAGTCTGCTTATTTATAAGATGAAAAATCCTGGAAAAAACTATCAAATTCTAAAATAATCGACGTTGTCAAATCTCAAGACAATGATGGAAGTAGATAGAAAGAAAATTCATATTAATCACAAATTGTAGTTGCAATTACAAAAATAATAATTCAAAATCAAGTATTTATCAGTGTAGTGAAAACATCATCCATAGAAACATCTTGCGACTGCTCATATTCCTCTTCAGTGTAGTCTTCATTTCTTCTTTGATCATCTTTGTCCCAGTACCATGAATCTTGATAGAGCAACTGATCCATGGGCATATCAGACCCGACTTTAGCATTGCTGAAGACCATAACTGGTTCCTGAATACTTCTCTAGTGTTGGAAAATCAAATTGGCCTCATTTCTTGTTGGTTGAGATATGCAGAGCAAGGATGCTTTGGCTCCAACAGTTTGATCTGTTTCAACTTCAACAAAATTCTTTTCCTTTTACATCGGCTCCAATATTTTCTGCTATTTCCAGTGGTTACTCATAACATAATTATTTTATTGTTTTGCATTGACCTCTTCTTGATTCATGTCTACTTGATGGAGCTATTTTCTTTGAAGATTTCTCTCAGTTGCCCCATCATCTTTTGCTAAATGCAGCATCTCTGTTGTTTCTTTAATCCCCCATTTACTTCTTCAATGAGTTCATTCATATTATACCCATTTTCTTCTTCCACCCGATCTATGTATGGAATTTCTACTTCTATCATGTTTTCCTTCACAATAAAGAGAAGTTGGAATCAATAATGGTTTAATAATTCAAGAAACATATAAATTCCTTCAAGTTCTGGTGAGATAAATGCCATCAAATTAGTCAAAGAAAATCTTAGTACAAATTATTAAGATCATTGATCGCTAAATTATTTAACAGCGACTTAGCAAAGCTAATTGAAGGGATTCGTGAACTGAATCACGAAGTCCGTTTGCCAAGGATCGTTAATTGGAATATCAAAATAAATTGCTATGCCTATGAACAATCCTAGCATGCTCCTATATTATTATGCATAAGAAGGTTTATGCGGAATACCTGGATCGATGGACTCTGAAGAACGCGTGCGCGGAGATGCGCTTTGACCATTCCCACGCACAAAGATTTAATTTCCTAACAGATTGAGGAAATAAATCTATGAAAATAATAAAATTATTTTCGAAAATAAAGAGGAGAGAGAGAAGAAGAAAAATCCTCCTGATTTGATCTTCTGATCTGTATCCCAACTCGATCTGAAAATTCGGTGAAGATTCTCTATCAGATCCCTTGCCCGGTTGAGAAGCAGAATTTCCTCCTCATTCTCAGATCTTAGTCGATCACCACAGCTCCCAAAACCTGGTTTGCTGTGTGCAACTTATGATCTTGTGGTGTGTTGAGATCTGAGGAACTGAGGCCTATTTATAGGAAATTACTGGACTTCTATTGGGCTTGAGTTTCATGGGCCAAACCAGGGACCAAAATGCAAATAGCAAATAAGGCCTATCAATTAATTAATTCCCATATTCAACCCAGAATATAATTAATTAATTAATATTGATTCATTCCACCAGAGAATCAATACTGTCCTACCTATTTGCTACCACGTTTTGAGGTACGGGTTGCATGGGCTCGGTATATCCCCACATTTAAGGTTACAGACATTCGTTAATTAATTTAAGCTCTGACAAGCTATTTAATTAATTAACATCTTATATTCCTGAATCAATCCACTCAAACCTTTTCACTTATGCTTGAACTTAATCAGCCTGCAGGACTTTAGCATAAC
>JAPKLW010001291.1:41397-54242 GCA_026898455.1 Plectranthus barbatus
TAGGAGTAGATATGTGTTTATCTTCGAATCAGACTCAAATAAGGAATCCCGTAAGCGCGTCGATCATTGAGAACATCGTCGATCGAGGCTGATGAAGTACCCTCGTCGATCGACGTGGAATGGCATCGATCGACGTGGGCTTGCTGCTTCTGTCGACCTTCTCCTTCTCTTTCGTCGAACACTTATTTTCCAATCATCGCGTCGATCGACGAGACATCCCTGTAAATCGACTTGGTCCTGAACTGGGAACCTATTCTTCGTTGTTTTCGACCAAAAACCTGCATGATTCATCAAACACGACATTACAAGTACAAAAGCCAATTCATGCACGAAAAAGACACTAAAAACAATCTGAACACCACACAATTAGTCAAAGAACAACCAGATAAGTTGGTGAAAATCCTAACTTATCAACTCCCCCAAACTTAAACCATTGATCGTCCTCGATCAATTCACAGAAAAGAAATCTAATTAAATGCAAATACAAGTGTGCAATGCCTCACAAGCTTCTTTTGCAATCTAAGTATCACTTATTCACATAAATCATGCGATCCAAACAAATTCTCATTGTTAAATTATTGAGGAGGAACCTCACCGGGAAGTGTTTGCACTCATTGCTCAATCAACTAAAGGGCTTGAAATTCACTCATTCAAAGTTTTAGTTTACCTCACCATAGGTTTGACAAATTTCTCATCTCTCCACTGCTTGTAAGTGTGGTTTTTCAGGGAATCAGAAAGGTCTTGATTTGGTTGTAATGTGGCTTACCTAAGAGGTAGGATATTTTTGGCTAAGTGACTCAAAATACTACTCCCTCCGTCCCAATTTATTAGTCCCACTTACCTTTTTGGTATGTCCCATTTATTAGTCCCCTTTCCTAAAATGGTAAACTTTTTCACACTCATCAATAAAATATTAATTCCACTACACTCACAAACATTGGTTATCGTGTCATTTCAATAAGGGACTAATAATATGGGACAGAGGGAGTACATTCAAACCCCAAGTCTTTTAGCATACCTTGCCCACATGATTCTTTTTCTTTTTACACACAATCTTGTTCCTTCTCTTTTGTAATTTTCAGGGTTCTAACTTTATTTTGACTTTTGTGAACTACACATATGAAGTTTTCCTTCTCAATTTTCTTTTTTTTTTCTCTCTCTCTCTCTCTTTTTTTTTTTTGTGTTCACCAATGTTCACTTCTTCTAATTTACCCTCAGGAACCCCTATTTTTGCACACAGCCTCATATCACAATCCCACAGTTTACACCATCTAATAAATCACAATTTCTTGTTCATCAACCCTCCTAATCAAAGAAAGAAAATTTTTCAAGGCTCAAAGGGGCTACAAGTGGAAATTAAAAGTGAGTGTATGGGAGATGGGCTACGAAATAACATGCCTAAAATCATTTTCACCCTATTACCACACTTAATGCAACCTCAAGAGAGAAATTCGTCAAATTCTAGGAAGTAAATCTAATAACTTTGTCACTCACCAAACGAAAAGATGGCACAAATTTCTCACAAGGTAGAAATTTTCGTTACTCCTCAATAATTACCCAAATTCCGAACATTTATCATGCAACGATTTATACTTCAAAGATCAACTTGTCAAGCAAAATAACTCCTATCATCGGCTACTCTATCACACAGATTATCATTCTTAACTAGCAAATATTTCGATTATCAATCAACAATTAAATTCGAAGGAAAGACAAGTAATCAGTATCAACACCAACATAATCAAAAGTAGTTCCGACTGCCCTATGTTCAAAAGCTCCTAAAACAAGACTATGCAACTCAGAACAAGTACCACAAATCAAGAGTTCAAAAATACTAATTTTGAGTAAAAAGCCTTGCAGAGAGCAATTGTTCACACTGAAGCAAAAGAACAAGGATGGTGATGGTTCAGAAAAAAACAAAAACAAAAACAAAAACAAAAACAGAAAAAACAACGAAACAACAAAAAATTAAAATAAAGCAGAAAATAAAATAAAAACAAACGTTTACCTTTTCCTATCCTCATCCCCCCAAACTTGTTTCACTCGAAGGAGTGGACAAGTTTGAAAGTTAGATAAGGAAAAAGGAAACAGTACCTCATTCCTCCTCCGGAGGATCCTCTATCTCAACATCGGGAGATGGCCACACGGGTAGTCGCCGTCGGCGGTCCTGGCGCTCTCTGTGGCGTCGGAGGTAGACAGAGTCGAGCTCGGTGTTTAGGAAGAGGCGCTGCATCTAAATGTCGAGGAAGTTGAGCCTCGTGGTCACGTGCTGGCAAAATTCCGCCTGCCGGGTGTGCTCCTCGAAATGCAAAACAACTTGCTGCTGCATGAACTGGTATATCATCGCCAGATCCACTCCTCCGGAAGATGAAGACTCTCATGCGAAGTGGCCGAACAAATATCCACCGGTCTGATTTGGAATGTGCCCACCTCCTCTATCATGCCTCTCATCCTCTGGCGCCTCATCCTCGGGCTCGGCTGGGGGAGTCTGTGGCTGTCGCTGGTCCGGTCGAGTCAGCGGGCGGTGACGAAGTCTGGAGGTACCGGGTCCTCCATGTGCTCCGACCATGAGCCTCAAATGGGCGGGTGTGCTCATCAACCAATTATCACGGGAGTGATAATTGGTGACGCGAGTGAGGTCCCTCTGTGGGAGTGAAAACCTGTCCCCATTGGACATCCGCAGGGACCACCCTGCCTCCCGGGGTGAAAGCATCAACATCTTCACCAAAACCCCAGTGCTAAGGCCTCGGTTGTCGTCCTCGAGCGCCTCAATCTGGGTCAAGTCAATGCCCATATACTCTGCAATCAGGGTGATCAATCCCCCGCTGCAAATGTTGCCCTTGGAGGCCTTGATCTGATACCTCCAATGGTCCATCACCAATGCCACGAAGCTGAATTCCTCTCCCGTCAACATGCAGTAGAGGGCAAACAACTCTCCCACTCTTGTCTTTCCGCTCTCGTGTCTGCCGGTGATGGACACCCCCATGCATCTCTGGAGATACCGGAAGACTGGGTTGTCAATAGAGGAAGCCTTCAAGTTCCCCGAGTCAAACTCCCGCAAGTCCTCTTTAGCATCTGCTGCTATCTGGCTCCAGAGTCGGGCAATGTCAAAGCTCGGGGGAAGAAAGCCAACTCCCCCTTTTCGGACTCCCCAAATCTCTTCAAGCGTGTCCCTTGACATCTCGTAGTGCTTGTTCATCAACTGGAAGGCAATGGTGGTCGGCTCTGACTCCGACTGAACCTCATAGACATGGAGTGAGGCCAGGAACTCCAGGACAAGCGACGGATAGGTTGGCCACCTCGCTGTCATCCAAGCACTCCAATTCACTCTCTCCAAGAGAGCCTTCACATCAGTAAGAATTCCCAGCCTCTCCATTGTCGTCGGGCATGGATACAGTGTCTGCCGGACGGTGAACTCGTCACTCGAGAGCTTTCAGAAATGCCTCTCGTATACCCGGTTTGCAAATGTAGGTCGAAACTCCATGAGAAACTGCAAGGGTAGCAGGGAAGGTGTCAAAGTTCATCAATAATCTTCACAAAAATCCCCAAACATCAATATGACGAATCTCCACAAAATGCATCTACCCATGCAAAATTGACTCGGCATTCACGTAATTCAACTCCTATCCTAGCATATTACATCAAAATCTGAAAGAATTTTACTCCAAAGCAATATGGCAAGAACAACACTACCAACAAGAATTGTCCCCCAAATTCATGTTCGTCAAATTCAATGAAATCAAAGCAACAAATCCATGGTAAGCGAGTGTATTGACTAAAACAACGAACCATATCGAATAATCATCACGAATAGCAACAAAATCGACAAAAATGCAAAAATGGAAACAAGGGCACCAAGTTCAATTTTCATCAAAATAAAGCTCAAATCCTTCACAACATTTGAAATAATCAAAGGGGGAAGGTTTAGGATACATACCGTGGATTGTAGCGACGAATTTGGAGAGAAAAATTCGAGGTGGACGTTTTTGGAGAGAAAGAGATCGTGCGTGTGTGTTTGTGAGGAAAAGAATGAGGTGTTTTGGGTTTTAAACCCGTCTATGTCCGGGCTCTGAATCGTTCGCGTTGATCGACGAGGCACCCCCGTCGATCGATGTGGCCAAAATTTCCTCATCGATCGTCGACGATTGGCGTCAATCGACGAAGCCGAGAAACACACATCGATCGACGCCAAAGGGCAGCGATCGACGTGGCCCCGACAGATGACCAGACCCAATGAAATTCGAAAAATTCTGGAAATACGAAACTCAACTGACTCGATTTGACTGAATTTAAAAATACAGAATTAAAAGAAAGAAGTAAATTGTTGGGTTACCTCCCAACCAGTGCTTGGTTTTATGTCGCTAGTTCGACAAAACCTGTGAATTCAAGGGCGGTTCTAGTAATACTTCTCCACCGCTTCGACTTGAAGTGGGGTGTAGTATGGCTTCAGGTTCTGCCCGTTCACCTTGAAGTTCTTCCCATCTTGGCCGGCTAACTCAACTACACCATTCATGAATTGACAAATCACAGTGTATGGTCCGGCCCACTTTGACTGCAGCTTTCCGGGCATGAATCGAAGACGGGATTTGAAGAGGAGAACTTTGTCACCGGAATGAAACACATGTGAGCGAATCCTCTTGTCGTGGAATCTCTTCGCTCGATTCTTGTAGATGACGTTGTTCTCATAAGCTTCATCCCGAAAGTCTTCAAGCTCATTCAATGCCATGGCTCGCTCTTCTGCGGCTGTCCTCCAATCCAAGTTTAGTTCTTTCACTGCTCTCCAAGCCTTGTGCTCCATCTCCACTGGCAGGTGACAGGACTTCCCGAAAATCAGCTGGTAGGGTGATGTCCCAATGGGTGTTTTGTAGGCGGTGTGGTATGCCCATAATGCATCATCAAGTACAACCGCCCAATCCTTTCTTTGCTTCACCGTCTTTTCCAGAATTTGTTTGATTTCTCGGTTGGACAACTCTGTCAGCCCATTCCCTTGAGGGTGATATGGAGTGGTGACTCGGTGTTTGACTCCGTACCTCGCAAGAAGAGTGGTCAGCCATTTGTTGCAGAAGTGGGATCCCCCATTGCCTACCAAGGCTCTTGGCGTCCCAAATCTCGTTATGAGCTTTTGCAGGAACTTGATGACCACTTTGGAGTCGTTTGTGACCGTTGGAACGGCCTCAACCCATCGTGACACATAGTCCACTGCCAGAAGTATGTACGAGAACCCTTGGGATGGCGGAAAAGGTCCCATGAAGTCGATTCCCCAAACGTCAAAGATCTCAACTTTGATGATCGGCATCTGTGGCATCTCATCCCTCCGCAAAATATTGCCGATCCTTTGGCAACGATCACAACTCGTAATCCATCCACGGCAGATCTCGTAGATGGATGGCCAATAGAACCCGCTGGTGAGAATTTTGAATGTCGTCCGGTTGGCTGAGTGATGGCCACCACTAGGAGATGAATGGCAAGGTTCGAAGATTTCTTGCCACTCGGACTGGGGCACACAACGGCGGATGATGCCATCAGCACATCTACGCCATAGATAGGGATCCTCCCAATAGTAGAATCTGACGTCGTGCAGAAACTTCTTCTTTGCATATGGAGAAGAGTCTGGAGGAAGTACACCGCCAACCAAGTAGTTGGCGAAGTCAGCATACCATGGAGTTTTGGACTCGAACATCTCTTTCAAATCCCTCGTAGCATAGATCTGTTCGTCAGGGAATATCTCTCGGATTGTCATCTGCTGATCATCCCCTTCAACCGGTGGCTCGAGTCTTGATAAGTGGTCGGCAATCACGTTCTCGCTCCCTTTTCTGTCCTTGATCTCCAAGTCAAACTCATGCAGTAACAATATCCACCGGATCAGTCTTGGCTTGGCATCTTGCTTTGCGAACAAGTATCTGATGGCTGCATGGTCGGTGTAGACAATCGTCTTCGAGCCTATAAGATAAGACCAGAACTTGTCGAAGGCATACACGACCGCGAGCATCTCTTTCTCCGTGGTGGTGTAGTTGCACTGCGCCGGATTCATGCTCTTGCTGGCGTAGTGAATAACATGGAAGAGCCTTCCTTTCAGTTGTCCCAAGACTGCTCCAACAGCATAGTCATGAAGGGATTCGTGAACTGAATCACGAAGTCCGTTTGCCAAGGATCGTTAATTGGAATATCAAAAATAAATTGCTATGCCTATGAACAATCCTAGCATGCTCCTATATTATTATGCATAAGAAGGTTATGCGGAATACCTGGATTGAAGAACGATGAAGAACGCGTGCGCGGAGATGCCCTTTGATCTTTTCCACGCACCAAGATTTAATTTCCTAACAGATTGAGGAAATTAATCTTAAAGAAAATAATAAATATTTTCGAAAATAAGAGGAGAGAGAAGAAGAAGAATCCTCTTGATCTGATCTTCTGATATGTATCCCAACTCGATCTGAAAATCTGGTGAAGATTATCTATCAGATCCTTTGCCCGGTTGAGAAGCAGAATTTCCTCCTCGTATCTCAAACTCACTCGATCACTACAGCTCCCAATGCTCTGGTTTGCTGTATGCAACTTGTGATCTTATGAGTAGTAGGTGTATTGAGTTCTGAGGTACTGAGGCCTATTTATAGGAAATTCTAGGCTTCTATTGGGCTTGAGTTATCATGGGCCTGACCAGGGACCAGAATGCAAATAGCAAATAAGGCCTATCAATTAATTAATTCCCATATTCAACCCAGAATATAATTAATTAATTAATATTGATTCATGCCACCAGAGAATCAATACTGTCCTACCTATTTGCTACCACGTTTGAGGAACGGGTTGCATTGGACTCGGTTTATCCCCACATTTAAGGTTACAGACATTCGTTAATTAATTTAAGCTCTGACAAGCTATTTAATTAATTAACATCTTTAATTCCTGAATCAATCCACTCAAACCCTTTCACTTATGCTTGAACTTAATCAGCCTGCAGGACTTTAGCATAACGAACCTTTTGAGCTGTTCAGGGAATGTCACCATCCTATACTGGATGTGGTTACCTAGTTCAGATACCAGACAGTCATACACAGATTGATATCACCCAAGACTGCAGAAGTACAGGTTCAACTAGAACCCTCTCTACAACTCAAAGTGATATACAATATATGTATACTTCTGTATCCTCATATAGGTTTAAGATTCCATCGAGTCATAAAGATCTAGATTCTTTTAATGTCAGATAAAAGAATCGATCTTGACTTAGGTCCTCATCAATGTGTGCCCCACACCAGCATACCAAGACATCCAAGATAAGATGCTTATCCGCATATGCTGCAGCCTATACCGACAGTTTATCCTGGAACTGTCTCAGCTGTGATGACTATTTATATCTCGCTAGGTCAAACGATCCATACGATCTTCCGTGATCTTCTACACACCGTATGATCTCCCTATCGACGAGATAAGAGGATAATTGTGTTTGCGACACATGTTTGTTAATTCAGACACGAGATGAACATACAACAATTATGATTCCCAGTATATTAACCAATAAACCTTGTACATAATATACCAATCATAATGCTTTCAGTATATAAATCCATCAAGTCACTGGCGTCGCACATCAATGTGAAAGGCTCATCCCAGTCAGGCGCGGTCAAGACTGGCGCAGTCACCAGTGCCTCTATCAATCTCTCAAATGCCTTCACGCACTTATCATTAAACACAAAGGAGACATCCTTCTCCAACAGGTTGCACAAGGGCCGAGATATCTTTGAGAAGTATTTGATGAACCTCCTATAGAATCTGGCGTGACCAAGGAAACTTCGGACGACTTTGACATTTGTTGGTGGTGGCATCTTCTCGATGGCTATCACTTTGGCTCGGTCTACTTCAAGTCCTTCTGCTGACACTCGATGTCCCAACACAATCCCCTCTCGCACCATGAAGTGGCATTTCTCCCAATTGAGGCAAAGGTTAGTCTCGGTGCATCTCTCGAGTATAGTATCCAGATTCTGCAAACAAACATCGAATGAGCTACCAAAAACCGAGAAATCATCCATAAATACCTCCATGACATCTTCGATCAAGTCGTGGAAGATGGCCATCATGCATCTCTGGAAGGTAGCCGGTGCATTGCATAGTCCGAAGGGCATCTGACGGTAGGCGAATACTCCATATGGACAGGTGAATGCTGTCTTGTGTTGATCTTCAGGCGCCACAGTTATCTGGTTATACCCTGAGTAACCATCAAGAAAATAATAAAAAGGGTAATCGGATAATCTATCGAGCATTTGATCAATAAAGGGAAGAGGAAAATGATCCTTGCACGTGGCGGTGTTCAAAGCGCGGTAGTCAATGCAAAATCGCCATCCCGTGATCGGTCTTATCGCAACTTCCTCTCCATCATCATTCTTCACTATCTGCATCCCCCCTTTCTTGGCTACTACTTGTGTAGGGCTCACCCACTTGCTGTCGAAAATAGGGTAAATCATGCCATGATCAAGGAGTTTGAGAACCTCCTTCTTTACGGCTTCTTGCATGATGAGATTCAGTCGTCGTTGTGCTTGTCTCTTGGGTTTGGCGTCCTCTTCAAGGATGATCTTGTGCATGCACAGCGAATGGCTGATTCCCTTGATATCTCCCAAAGTCCATCCAATGGCGGGCTTATATTTCTGTAGGACTCGTAGCAGTTTGTCCAACTTCCCCTGTGTAAGATAGGCATAAACAATAATAGGGTAAGTGTCACCAGAACCCAGAAATGCATACCTGAGATGTGCCGGAAGCATCTTGAGTTCCAGAAGTGGTGGATCGGAGTCGAAAATCGGCTTTCCCAGGTCAGCGCCGATCGACGGGACATCTCCATCGATCGATGGGGTCTTCGAAGGGTCGTCAATCGACGAGACAGCGGCGTTGATCGACTTGCTCTTCTCCCCGTCTCCTTTCGGCTGATTCTGACGGTAGTGATCAGGCAGCGATTCTCTCTTGGTTTCTTTTTCTCGAGTTATCTCCTCAAACACATCCAGCTCCACAACCAGATTCAGGATCCCCTCTTCTGCCTCGTCCAGATTTGTTGACGAGAACAGTGAATGTTGCAGGCAGTTTTCCAGAAAATCCGGTTCACTTTTGAGAGAGGCAAAAGGAGAAGACATCACCGAGCTGAAGCAGTTAATCATGTGGCATTCTTCTTGATAGCTTCCTTCATTGTGCTTTTGCATTGCCTTGTAGATTGAGAACATAACTGACTCGTTGTTCACTCGAAATGTCAGTTTGCCATCTCGAATGTCAATTAATGCCCCTCCGGTTTTCAGGAATGGCCTTCCAAGGATCAGAGGAATGTTCCGATCTTCTTCCATGTCTAGAACCACGAAATCGGCTGGAATGATGAAATCTTTTACCTTCACCAACACATCTTCCACAATGCCTTTCGGGTAGGAAACTGATTGATCGGCCATCTGAAGTGAGATTGTAGTGGGCTTGATGTTTCCGATCTTTAACCGCTTGAAGATTGACAGCGGCATCAGATTGATTGATGCTCTAGAATAGCAGAGGACTTTCCCAAAGGTTTCTCCTCTGATCACACAAGAGATTGAGAAGGAACCCAGGTCCTCCCTTTTGATCGACATCTTCTTTTGAATAATGACACTGCACTCTTCGAACAGGTTGACCGTCTCATGCTCCAAGAAAGGTCTTTTCTGAGATACCATTTCTTTCAGAAACTTGATGTACTCGGGCATCTCTTGCAGGGCTTCGACCAATGGAATATTGATATGCACCTTCTTCATTGTTTCCAGGAATCGTGCATACCTCTCGTTCATCTTTGTCTTGGCGAACCGCTGCGGATACGGCAGAGGCGGTTTCTTCAGAGGTGGAATGGGGGCTGATGTCGATCGACGAGGATCAGCGTCGATCGACGTGGCCTCAGGAGCTGCGTCGATCGACGGAGACCCTACGTCGGTCGACGGGATCTCGTCTGCGATGGTTTCTTTGTCCTGCTCGGCTTCTCTTTCCCCTCGGGTATCTTTCCCTGCCTGTTTTGGCCCTTCATAGGATTTTCCCCCTCTCAGGGTTATGGCATTCAATTGGTTCCTCTGATTCTGGTTCTTTGGATTGACCTGAGTGTTGCTCGGAAGTTGCCCCGGCTTGTGTTTGGTTTCGAGGGCATCGGCAATCTGGCTAACTTGGTTCTCAATGATCTGCACATGCTTCTGCATCTGGTCAACCTTAGTATTCACACCTGAGATTTCTTGCTTGAGCTTGGCTACCGTGTCAGTGGAGCCTTCCATAAATTTAGCCAAAATCTCCTCGAGATTTGGCTTCTTCTTCTCCACGACTGCCCCGTCTTGCACGGCAAATCCCGGTGGTGGCTGCTCTGCGGCTTGAGGGTTTGCGTAGGAAAATCCAGGATGATTCCTTGCATGATTATAGGTGTAGGGCTGGTTATGCTGCTGATTGTGTTGCTGATACCCTCCTCGGTAATTGTTTTGATAACCGCCTCTTTGAATGAAGTTTACTTCGGCACCCTCACCATCCGATGGAACTTGCACCGTCTCAATTGCAGCGACAATTTTCTCTTGCTTCAGTGTAGCGAGCTCTTCCTTGAGCTTTTTCAACTCAGTTGCCAAATCAGGTTGTTCGGCAACTTCCTCCATCACCTTTTCGACTGCTTTCACGGGTCGAGTACGATTTGAGGACCACCGTTGAGTGTTTTTGGCCATCTTTTGGAAGAATTCCATGGCTTTCTTTCCACTTTTCGTCATGATGGTATCTTCCAATGTAGTGTCCACCAATTTGACGGTCTTGTCATTGAGTCCTTCATAGAATGCTTTTGCCTGCTCTCCTGGCGGAAAGCCATGTCCGGGGTAAGATCTCAGTAGTTCTTTAAATCTTTCCCACGTCTCACTGAAGCTCTCATCAGGTCTTTGAGCAAATCTGATGATTTCCTTCCTTCTCTGCCGGATGACATTCGGAGGGAAGAAATTTTCCAGGAACTCATTCCTCAGTTCAGTCCATATGCTTATGCTTTCCTTGTCCAATGCAGTTAACCATGATTGTGCCTTATCCCTCAGAGAGAATGCAAACAGACGCATTTGGATGGCACTCTTGCTGACTCCTCCGATCTTGACAGTGTTGCAGAGCATAAGAAACTTATCCAGATGTGCATAAGGATCCTCAGTAGCCCTTCCTCCGAATTGATTTTGTTGGACCATCTGTACCAATCCGATCTTAAGCTCAAAATTATTGGCATTGATGCCAATTCTGAAGTCTGTCTCCCTGAATCGAGGTTTATACCGATTATGCATGGCCTCCTCTTCTTCCTCATCGTCAGATTCCCCTGGCAGATTCTGGTTGTCATCCTCTTCATTGTCGGGATTATCCTCAAACAATGGGTTACATCGGACATCCCTTCCATTCGGATTGTTCCTCTCGAGGTCTCTCTCCAGGTTGAACTGTTGGATCTGTGCCGTCATAGCCTGAACTTCTTGGAGAAGCACAACTTGCTCCTCTGCAGTTAACATTAGTGGTTGCGGTTGAATAACCGACGGTGGCACGTTGTCTTCCATTGTTTGATTACTCGAACCTTCCTGAGCACGCTTATTCTTTCGGATCTTTCTGCAAGTGGCTTCAATATCCGGGTGATCGTATAGCGGGTCCTTTCCTCTGGCTCTCGTACTCATGCATTACATGTACAACAAAGGAGGTAGTGAAGTAAAACTGAAAATAACACGAAACGAACTGGAATTGAAAAATTGAAAATCAGAAAATACCACGGCGTCGATCGACGAGCAATACCACGGCGTCGATCGACGAGGTAATGACACATGCGTCGATCGACGTAAACGACGAAAAACACGAAAACAGGAAGAAAATTACAACCTAAATCTGTATTTTGATCAATGTTTTAATAGTAAGATTAATTCTATTCTTTCCCCGGCAACGGCACCAAAATTTGATCGCTAAATTATTTAACAGCGACTTAGCAAAGCTAATAATATAGCGGCAAATGAAAATTATCGATCCCACAAGGAATGAAGTAATGAAAAACCTTAAGTACTAAATCAGAAGTTCTCAAAATACTGGTTAGGAGAATCAATTTGTTGGGTTTTGGTTGTTTTGAAAATTGGAATACTTTCAAATAAAAAGTAAACAGGAAATTAAAATACTTTGGATGAAAACGATTATGAGAAGTACAGATTCCAGGGATATCTACCTATCAAGTATGACATGGATGAATGAATTGATTATTTCCCAATTTAATTCCTCTTCGTAGTGAAACATCAGAAAGGTATTATGAACTTATTTGTTGGACAATTCATAAAGTAGGTTAATTAATTACCTATCTCCGCTCGGTCTCAAGATAAATTAACTAACTCCAAAGATCTACAGATTTATCCCTACAACCAATCTCCTTCAGTTACGACAAGAAATTAGATTGTATTGTGAAAATCTCTTTCCATTGAAAACTATTACAGTTACGTCTCAAGTAATCAACTAGTTAATCCTAAGATGTGGCCAACAAACTCAAGATTATGAATAAACACAGATTTCACAAACTGCGAAGGGAAAGGGAAAATAACTCAATTAATCAAAACATGTATACATTGATAATTCGATACCGTAGAACCTGAGGAAGAATTTAGTTACACATATTCAGAGAAATATTCATCATAGAAAAATAAAACCTGAATTGCATAAAAACGTGGATCCGATTGTCTTCCCACAAAACTTTGTCTTCAAACATAAAACTCTAAAACTTTGGAAATCTTCTAAAAATCTTCAATACTACAATCTCTAATTTGCTCTAATGATTTTCCACACTAAAAACGAATTTACACATGGCTATTTATAATAGTGAAGGATGTATCAAACAGTAT
>JAPKLW010001291.1:54642-91317 GCA_026898455.1 Plectranthus barbatus
GAAGGATGTATCAAACAGTATCTAGGAGTAGATATGTGTTTATCTTCAAATCAGACTCAGATAAGGAATCCCGTAAGCGCATCGATCGCTGGAGAACAGCGTCAATCGACGCTGATGAAGTACCCTCGTCGATCGACATGGAATGGCGTCGATCGATGCGGGCTTGCTGCTTCTGTCGACCTTCTCCTTCTCCTTCGTCGAACACTTCTTTTCCAATCATCGCGTCGATCGACGAGACATCCCCGTCGAATGATGTGGTCCTGAACTGGGAACCTATTCTTCGTTGTTTTCGACCAAAAACCTGCATGATTCATCAAACACGACATTACAAGTACAAAAGCCAATTCATGCACAAAAAAGACACTAAAAACAATCTGAACACCACACAGTTAGTCAAAGAACAACCAGATAAGTTGGTGAAAATCCTAACTTATCAATCATAAAAATGTTCAATGTAACCAAACCGAGTTTCAACTAATTCAAAGGCTATTCATAACAGCTTTCAAAAAAAAAAATGTAACATAACACAACCACTGTTTCAATTGAACACTTAAACTGTTCTATGATTACCATATTCTCATTTTTCATGAGGCAGGCTTCCTTTCCTTGATGAGGAGCCTCAAGCATATTCATATTATTTATAGTTTCTATCTTACGAGATCTTCCACGACCTATCCTATTCTGAGGTTTCTGTTGTCTAACTTGTTTGCTGCCCAACACTTTGAATTTGCTCCACGTGACAAAGGAATAATAACATTAGGTGTATAACAACAATCTCTCTTATTTTGTTGTAGTGTCACACTCATGCTTCTTCGTTTCTATGTTCATGTTCAAGAGAATTAATGAAAACAACTCAAAATTGGATTAACAATAGAATCTTCTCACAGACCATGAATCAAACACCTTGAGTGCCTCTTCCAAGAACAGTAGAAAATGAACCGATATGTAGGGATACACCTCACAGTCTTAAAGCAAACATAGTTTATTGTATTTCCTTGAAGGAAAATAAAAAACCGGCACACAAAGCTGCTTCATTGAGATTTAGAAAAAAGAAAATTAGAGCACAACAAACAAAAGAAAAATATGTTAATTAAACCAGAAGAAGTCTAGAAATGTGCAAAATAACTTGAAAGATGAACCCTTACACCAAATAATTTGATTCCCAAACAGAATTAACAATAAAATATTAGATTTCCTTCAAAAAAGCAGTAAAAATAGTAGCCTACACTTTAGTCAATGCACAAAAAAAATGTCAATTGGATATCAAAACAGAGCGAGCGGAGAAACAATTGGTAACAATAGAGAAAGTGGATGAAATATCAAATATCTCTGAGAATGGTTTCAACACATGCAACCTTCATTCTCGTTCACCTCCATCAATCGCTGAGAAGAAGAAAATGAGAATAAGAGATTTTTGTTTACAGGGGTTGTGTAATTTGGGGGCTACAATAATTTAAGGGGATATACGTTTGTTATACACACACACACACACATATATATATATATATATATAATTGAAATTTTAAATTATAAACTTATAAGGATAAATTTTTAATATCACATAATAATTTAATTTATTTTTTTACATGGGGGCTATATTGAGTAAAATGAGGGTTATGTTTAGAATTGTCATTTTGATATTTTCATTTGTTTAGCGATCAGTTCAATTAAATTATTAAGCAATGATGCTGATATTATTAGTTAAAACGAATATTTTACAATTTTCATTTATATGTCCAATTTAGAAAATAAAATTAATTGAGAATTGCATTCTTTAACAATTTTATACAGAAAACCCGATAGAAATTAAGACGGAAAAAGTATTTTAAAAAGTTGGAAGGGTTTAAAATTTAATGAAAACTATTTGATCGAATTGATAAAATTGGTCGAAAAGTGGTTGGAATGGGGTCGGAACCAATTAAAAGGTCCAAATTTTAGAGTAATTTGAAGTTTTGAAGTCGGAAAGTGGTCGGAAACCATTCCGACCGACCGCTTAAATTTTTTTTAAATGGTGTCGGCAATTCAATTAAATTATTTGTTGTAATATGTTCAATTATATGGTCAGATTAATGTACCTATAAAGTTTACAGACATATTGAATATATGTATTTACTTTTTTCAATAGTTTAGACAGACACGCTTTGAAGAAGTGTGCATATTCTGAATTAAATGAGTGAACGCAAATAACTAGTACAACAAAACACATGTGAATGAATGTAGTAGACTCCATCAATCAATCTAATCAATTGTTTTATATAATTCATTTCCTATGCCGAATTACCTATAGTTTTTCTACTATGCAATTACAATCTTTCTTTCTTCCTTCTCCATCTTCTGAATATTCACTCTTCAAATTTAGACCCTTTTTTTGCCAAAATGGAGAACTGGTGCTCCATTTGTTCACTACAATGGTCAATTCGATGATCAATTTGAAAATTATTTTGATGGACAAGAAAGATTGATTTACATCTAAAGGACCAATCTTTTCGTAGTTGCATTAAGAAGCAATACTCAAAAAAATTATGCTGAAAATATTTATAGTGAGTTCCCAAACCAGAAGCGGCAAAATTGTTAGATCATTGTAGGTGATGGTATGCCAAGATGCAACAACTCTGCAGTTCAAATTCAGAGCCCAATATTTATGTTATTATGAGTAGTACTATCAACACCAGTGTTGAGAGTTCATATCGCGAGCCATCCCCCTATAAACCATTCATATCTTCATGTTGTCCACCACAATTTACACATTACAGTTCATCTACCGAAGACCTTGCTCGATTTGAGTCTTCTCTATATTTTGATATGGCTCCTTAAGGCGAAAGTGGTGGTTCACGCGTGACAAACTTGAACAAAGAGTATTTTGATACTTTCATTTGTTTAACAATCAAATCGGTTGAATTATTAAGTAATGATGATAATATCATTAGTTAAAATGAATATTTTACAGTTTTCATTGACATGCTCAATTTCAGAAAATAAAATTAATTGAGAATTGCATTATTTAACAATTGTATATAGAAAATCTAGTAGGAATGAGGTCGGAAAATGTAATTGGAATTGAAAGGGTTTAAATATAATTAAAATTATTTGACCGGTGAGACGACTCCAAATCTAATCATATTTGAGTCTGTTTTGTGTCTTATTTCATTGCTTTTTGATAAGTTTGTAGTCGAGTCAGGGTGTTTTTGCTAAATTGTTGCAGAAGGCAAGGATGGCTTAGAATTGGCCATATTCTGACGTTTTTGGGACTCTTGAGGAGATATGCACATAGAAGTCTACTCCGAGGATTGTAAGGAATCCACATTTTCAGATGCACTTGAAGACACCTCCTCGTTTAGGCAAATTGACATACAAACTGAATATGAAAAGTGCTTAATTTCCTGCTCCAGTCCAACCATATCAATCAGTCCTAATCAGATCTCTTCAAGAGAGGGATTTTTTTCGACCAAGGAAGGAAAGTCTCTAAACAAGGAAATGAGATAATCAATGGAGAAGAGCATGCATCCCTTCATGGATGTGGTTGTTGCTGCATGTGGCACTTAGGATTTATTATAAGTTTATGCATCTTAAACAATGTGGGTAACTTATGTTTTATTTTTTGAAGTAATTTAGTTGTTGAATGCTTATTTTGTTTTTCTGCACCACCGTATACATCCATGTCCTCTTTATCATCACAATAAATCGGTATGGTTTCTATTATGAGTTCTTATTTGAGTTTATTTTCTATGTCTAGCTAAATACCCTATTTGGGGTAAATGAGTTCATGTAATTGAGAATGTTTGAATAGGGTATGAGGTTTCAGATTTAATTCCTTGGTTGTGAGAAGCGAACATCGCCTATCACTGTTCTATTTTATTCCTTCTTGATTTAATCTCTATATTAACATTCTAGTTAACCTTCGAATTGAGTTATTGGATTGGTTTCCTGGTTAGATTAATAGGGGTAGAAAGCCAAAGTGAGAAAGCTTTGACAAGAGTGAAATCACGAGTGGTAAAACCGTAAGGCAAGGGAAGGAATAATAATCCTAAGTGGGAACGAGAGTTGACGCTTAGGAATAGTGATGGGTTTCTGGAGATTAAAGCACATGCAAAGGCACTAAGATTGGGCGGACTAACTATTGGTCCCGAGATCCGAGTTTGTAAATGCACATCAGAAATATTAATATGATAACACTTATCCAAACTGGTCATTCAGCACCAGTTTGGTTTGTCAAGATTATATCTTAAGGTCAAAGTATTAATTAATCAGTTTCAAGATATACTTCAACAATTGAGTGTTGAGTTTAAAAGATGGGAAAAACTGATAACAGAAAGCTACAAACGACAAAGGTTCATAGTGCTCCGGACACAAAAGAGTGAAGGGATTTGTGAACTGAATCACTTAATCCGTTAGTTGGGATCGTTAACTGGAATATCAAAAATAAATTGATATGCCTATGATTAATCCTAGCATGCTCCTATTGATTATGCATAAAGGGGGTTTTGCGGAATACCTGGATTGTAGAAACCTGAAGAACGAGTGCGCAGAGATTTGATCCTCGATCCTTTTCTCGCGCACCAAGATTTATTCCTAACAAATTAAGGAATTAAATCTTTGAAAATTAAAAGTTAATTTTCGAAAACAAAGAGGGAGAGAAGAAAGAACACGATCCTCTGATCTGATCTTCTGGTCTTTATCCCAACTCCAATCTGAATATCTGGTGAAGATTCCCTTCGGATTCCTTGCCTGGTTGAGAAGCAGAATTTCCTCCTTGTTCTCAGATCTTAGTCGATCACCACAGCTCCCAAAATACTGGTTTGCTGTGTTGCAACATATGATCTTGTGGTGCATTATATATTTTGATCTGAGAACCTGAGGCCTATTTATAGGAAAATACTGGACTTCTATTGGGCCTGAGTTTTCATGGGCCAAACTAGGGACCAGAAAGCAAATAGCAAATAAGTCCTATCAATGAATTAATTCTCATATTCAACCCAGAATATAATTAATTAATTAATATTGATTCATTCCACCAGAGAATCAATATTGTCCTACCTATTTGCTACCACGTTTTGAGGTACGGGTTGCATGGGCTCGGTATATCCCCACATTTAAGGTTATAAACATTCGTTAATTAATTTAAGCTATGACAAGCCATTTAATTAATTAACATCTTATATTCCTGAGTCAATCCACTAAATCCTTTTCACTTATGCTTGAACTTAATCAGCCTATAGGACTTCAGCATAACGAACCTTTTGAGCTGCTCAGGGAATGTCACCATCCTATACTGGATGTGGTTACCCAATTCCAGTACCAGACAGTCATACACAAACTGCTATCACCCAAGACACAGATATATAAGCTCAACTAGAGCATTTCACTGCAACTTAAAGTGATACACAATCTGTGTATACTTCTGTACCTTTATATAGGTTTAGGATCTAATCAAGTCATAGAGATCTTGATTCTTTTAATGTCAGATAAAAGAATCAATCTCGACTTAGGTCCTAATTAATGTGTGCCCCACAAGATGCTTATTACTGCGTATGCTGCAGCCTACACCGACAATTTATCCTGGAACTGTCTCAACTGTGATAACCATTTATATCTCGCTAGTTCAAACGATCCATACGATCTTCCGTGATCTACTACACACCGTATGATCTCCCTATCGACGAGATAAGAGGATAACTGCGTTTGCGACACATGTTTGTTAATTCAGACAGGAGATGAATATACAACATTTATGATTCCCAGTATGTTAACCAATCGACCTTGTACATAATATACCAATCATAATGCTTTCAGTATATAAATCCATCAATCTCTCACTTATACTCAAAGCATTATGCAGGTGCTTTCCAGAGTATAACGCGTCTAAACTAATCTAGCCATTACATCAATCATCGTAGGCTTTGCCCTCAGCCCAAGGTTACGTACATACATCTCATAAACCTTCTGAGGCAGAGCTTTTGTGAATGGATCTGCTACATTATCTTTTGTATCAATCTTCTCTACTAACACATCACCCCTTGCTATGATTTCTCGTATTATATGGTACTTCCTTTCAATATGTTTTGTCGCTCTGTGAGATCGTGGTTCCTTTGAATTAGCCACAACTCCCGAATTATCACAATATACCGTGATAGTCTTGGGCAGCTTAGGAATCACGTCCAACTCTAGAAGGAAGTTTCGAAACCATACTACTTCTTTCGAAGCTTTAGAAGCTGCCACATATTCTGCTTCCACAGTGGAGTCAGCAATGCACTTCTGCTTTGCACTCCTCCATGATATGGTCCCGTCTCCCAATGTAAACACATAGCCAGAGGTGGACTTCTTTTCGTCTCGGTCTGCCTGGAAATCCGAATCTGTATAACCCTCAGGGCACAACTTCTTACACTAATGGACGAGATAATAATCTCTAGTCCTTTTCAAGTATTTGAGTATGTGCTTTACCGTGGTCCAATGCGCCTGTCCAGGGTTAGACTGATATCTTGCTACCATGCCTACAGCAAAGCAGATATCTGGCCTCGTACATAGCATTGCATACATCATGGGGAAAAATATGATCGTCTACACCATTCCAATCTTAAAAAAATGACACTTTTAGAAAGTATAAATTGCAATCAAGAACATATTATTTCTGTAGCTAACAATAGGATGAGCTATTGATTAACAAACAAGTGAAGGTTACTAGTGTATCACCTCAATCAACAAAGTCAAACATGTATCAAAAAAGGACATGATACATCATGAACCTAGTGAAGTTTCTAGGAGCCAAAATTGGGCAGGCAACCTTAATTCAAGAGATGTTTCCAGGTTTTGATGCTTAATTTTATATTTTAATCCATCAAATTCAAATCAGGGACAACTTATGAACCTCTCATTTCATACCATAAGTGGCAGACTAAACTGAATGATACAGCAGCAGCAGCAACAAAGTAACTATATCGCGAAGAAAAAAGGGACAGAAAAGAGGCAATGAATCCTAAACATATCAGCCACGTAAAAAGGAAGAGCAACTATAACCAAAGTGATGTTCATCGTGATGGTGATGGGAAGGCGGCCGTGGCGGCGAAGGGGGAGGATACCCATGATTGAAGTATCCTTGATAAGGACCTCCATGTGGCAGAGGTGGGTGCGGGTTCCCTAGCGACAATGGGTATAGGTGTGGGTGCCCTGGCGGCGAATGCACCGTCCCGTAGCCTGATCAAACAAGATAAGATCAATTCCAGAAACAGTATTTATAGATACACGGGGTTTACAAGAAATCGAGTAAACTGAGGAACTAAAGAAAAATGAGATGAGAGAGAACCTGGAGGGGGTGTGTGATTCCTGTGGCACGTCGTGATAACTCATACCGATTGACTTGGACGAGATGAAGTCGACGATGAAATGAGATTCAGTTCAGTTTTGGGGTTTTTATTTGATAAATCGCGAAATTGCGACTATAGAGCAATAAGCACGACAATAACGATATATAAATGGAACAAAGAAATCGTGCAGTGGGAAAGGAGAGATATAATCTGGCGGATCGTCATTGTCGTCTTCATCTGTCGTTGCTATGGCTCTTCCATCGATTCACTCTACTTACACGGTGGCCATGAAGGAGCATGATGGCGGGAGGCAAGCTTGAAGGAGGACAGGGGCGATGGTGGCGGTGTAGGCGTGCGAGCGGCGGTAGTGGAGGAGCAGGACGAAGCTGGCGTGAGTCGTGAAGGAGGACGGCACGCGTGAAGGAGTGAAGGAGAAGGAAGGGATGGCGTGAGTTGAAGGAGAAGTGTGGGGAAAATTTTTAATTTGGGGATTTAATTAGGTTTTGAGATATTAGATTAATTAATTTAGAATTGTAGATAATATACAACTACACTTAAATAACAACACTTAATTATATTTGTTGTATTTTGTATAATAGACAACGCCCAAACAACAACGGTAAGGATAAACCATTGTCTTTATGCGTTTTTAGATACGAATAAACAATGATTTAGGCTTAAATCACTCTACGAAAATGGTTTTAAGCCTAAACCGTTGTCTTTTAACAATTGTCTATGAGCATTTTTCTTGCTTGCAGTGCGCTAGTAAAGGCTAGCAAACGCAAAGGAATGTTGTACATGCTTAAAAGAATGCTGAAAGAATAACGCAAGCATGTTGCGAGATCTTAACAAGACTGATGTGCTCTAACTAGAATATCTATTGTCAGCAAACACTCAACAACAATCAAGATAATACAAAGTCGTAAAACAGAAGGATCCAGATCACAAGGAAACCCGACGAATCAGAGAGAAGAACAATCAATAGACACAAAGAAGGTTTCAAGTTTGAACTAAAAGATCCGTTCTGACAAAGACGACTACGAATAGGAGCTACACCAATCAGAGACGAATGAGACTTGAAGAGTCACTGTGCGTTGTAGAAAAAGAAGAACAAAGATTGGCGAGCAAACCCTCTGAGTCTAACAGATAAATTCAAACAGTCGTTTGAATCTTCACCGATAAATAGGTGTCTACTAGAAAAGATTCAGAGGTTCGCAAAATTTCATTAATAGAGACAACAAGAGAAGATCCAAAAACTCTCAAACTCACGCGAACTCATCTGAGCTTGTACTTGATTGAAGCTTTTCAAAAACTTTCATATTTGAAGCTCGAGACCTCTGAAGTGAAACTTCTAAGGTTAATTTTGGGATTCTTTCTATCATAGAAATAATCTAGCAGTCACCTAGCTCTGCAAGCGTGATTATTACAGGCTTTTGCCAAACACAAGGAAAGGTTTTGGGAAGAACTATAAGACTCTCAAGAGTCGGCGTCCAAGGAGAAGGGAGGTTTGTCCTCACTCTAAGGAGCGACAAGGTGAAGATTGAAGACCGAGGTGCTTGAAGGTGCGTGCTGACTAGATGGAGGAGCTGTCAACGTTAGAGATCAAACCTGACCTTGTAATCAATCAATAGTGAATTTTCAGTCGGAGGACTGAAGAGTGGACGTAGAACAATTGTTCGAACCACTATAAATCCTTGTGTTCTTTACTGTTTTATTTCGTTACGTTGCGTATTGTGCATGTTTAAAACTCAACACATCAAGTGTTGAAGTATAATCTGCAATTAACTAACGAAAACTCGAGCTTAAACACACTTGATAAATACTTGCTAAGTCGTGACCTTAGCAAGATAAGTGCAAGACATTATTAATACTTCCGATGCATATATAAACACTCTGATCAGGGACCAACAATTCACATGTTATCCACGTTAGAAAATCTTGCCTCGACTTATGCAAAGTGACTAAATTCAGGTGGAGAATTCCCACAGACATTCATTTCTTCTTGAAGATAAATCGTCAGTTCTCACCTATTTACATAAGAATAATTCCGTTTCTAGGGTACATTTCTTCGTTAATCACTCTCAAGGAAATCCCTGAAACTCCTATTCTAGAATGACTGACAGAGTTACCACCATGTCCTTCCTGGAGAAAGGAACTATTAGAATCTACAAGAGACAGATTATAAATCATTCTGTTTGATGCTAAAGCATTCTGGTCGATGCTAAATCATTTTGGTACACCTTGTTGGGAAACTTCCTTCGTGTCAAGCCAAAACTTATTGCAGAATTCTGTCTAAATGCCAGGATTTCCAATGACAATTTATCACTTTCCTCGATTGTCAGCGGAAAAGTCACCGCTCTCTCCCCTTTCGAATTGGCAGAATATTTCAAAATTTCCTTCACAGGAACCAGTTTGAGTGATTATCTGGTTGATGCTAAGGACCCAAAAAAATCAAATTGGGAGAGATGGAATCAGTTAGACGCTGAGGGATTTCATTGAAATGTCTCTAGCCTCTCTCTCTCTCTCTCACACACACACACACACATCTATGGAATTTACCTAGACATCATCAGAGTCGTGGTCCACCTTCCAGAGTTTGTTGAAGCATTTTGTTAAGACACATGGAGAACAATGATAGCATTGGATGATCGGGCAAACATCAAATGGGCAGAATATTTCTTTTTTAAGCTGGTTGAGAGCTTACGGGACATGTCTTCCACAATCAAACCATATGGACTTCAACTTAGTCATATATTGGAAAAGGAGTTCCCAATAATAACTTGTGGGGAAGAATTGACAGATGAATACTTCTTCCCTCTTTCATCAATCAAATTACTGAAGAGAGACAACAACAATGCAGAAGAAAGTGAAAGCTCAAAGAGAAGAAGATTTTAACGTTATCTTATGTATCTTCTTCTTGATTTATAAATGAAAACATTTAATCGATCAATATCTTCCACTCCCTTATCCTACTTAGGGGAAGATTTCTTTTTATGGGCTTTAGACTTAGGGGGAAATCAATTTTCGCCTACGACTGACAAGTTTATAACCTTTGTCTGTTTGCCAATATTGATTTCGACCTCATGATCGATGCAAAATCTGCATACAGATTATAGCAAAGGGCAAATAAATTTATAATAACCCGAAGGTTGTCGAACCCACAGGGATAGTGCAACGAGGGAAAATCATGTACTGAATGTAGTTTTCAAAACCTTTGTTTGGGCAAATCAATTTTGGGGGTTTTGGGTTTTTCAAAACAAATAATTAAAGAGATAAAATTCAAATATTAAAAAGCAAAGATTCTAGGGAAATCTACCAATTGATCAACATGTAAGAAACAAATATTCAAACCCAGAAAAGATATTTTGGTGGAAAATCTGTTGAGGTGGAATTAATTCCTTGGTCGGGCAATTAAATTCTAAATCATTAACTAGTGGTTATCTCCTCTCGGTCTCAAACACACAAAGTTAATTAATTTCAATAAAGATTAGATTTATCCTACAATTGAAATCTTCTTGGTAAGACATATAATCAAAAGTATTAAATCCTAACTTCATATTACTAACCTTCACCTCTCGGTCCTTCGATTAATAACTGAAACCTACCTCAATCTTCATCTCTCGATCCTTCAATGAGAATAGATTTAAAATAAAACATGGGATTTAAACCAATTTAAAGGGTTTGAACAATTAAATCTAAACATGCATCACAGATGGAGAAACCCTAGAATCTGTTTAGGGTTCTAGCCTAACATATTAAAGAAAGACATAGCAAGGAGAAATAAAGATTGCATTAAAAAGTAAAGATTCATCAAAGTAAAGAGGAATTCTCCAATAATCCAAGAGAAAACTAAAATGAAAAACATAAACTAAAGGGCAGGAACTAAAACTAAAGGGAGACTCTAGGGTACAACCCTGAAATCTCGAGCAAAAGCAAGTATTTATAGAGGTAGAGGTGTATAAATTAGGAACTAGAGCTAAAAATATGATTTAACCATAAAAATCTCGAAAATTCCTTTTCTGGGTCCATCTCGGTCGACGTAGGGCTCATCTCGGTCGATGCGGATCCCCTTGCATCGATCGACGTGGCATTCGCGTCGGTCGAAACAGAGACGTATTTCACCCTTGCGATCCTTCTGCGCAGTCTCACGGTTTTGGCCATAATTCTCACTCCCGAGCTCCGATTGACCCGATTCCAGTTGCATTGGAAAGCTAACTCAAAGATCTTTCCAAATATGTGCTCCATTAGCTCGGATTCCAACTTTGGAAGAAATCGTGACTGTTTCCTTGAACATCTGCTGCTTTCGGTACGGGTTTCCATTGGATTTGGCGTAAAACCTGCAAAAACACACCATGGCAAGCATAATACCCCTATAAACTTGACTCATGCTCGATTATTAACTAAAACTCAAGTAAATGCAAGGAATCAATAAGAAAACAATGTGATAAGTGAGGCAAAATACGAGCTTATCAACCCCCTCAAACTTAAACACTTGATTGTCCTCAATCAACAAAAGAATGAATCAAAAGTTCAAGTTGAAGAGAAGTGCAATGTCTCACAAGATTCATCACAATCAAACTCGTGAATCCACAAAACATCAACACTTTGTAAGAATCAGAAAATCAGTAAACCATGGAAGACTCACAAGGGAAGTGTTTTCACTCATTCACTCAAGTGTTTAGGATAATATGAGATCACACAAGTCATGCAAATCAAGTTCTACCATAGGCTTGCAAATATTCTAAATCTCCACTGCAAATATGTGTACACAAGTCTAAGATCAGAAAGGACTTTATTCAAGGTTGTAATGTAGGCTTTCTAGTGAAAGGTAGGGAAATATTTGGCCAAGTGACTAAAATCAATCAAATAATCCTCAATCAATCAAACCACTATCTATTGATATCCACCTATCTCCTATAATATTCAATACAAACCAAGACTCTTTTATTTATTTTTTTCTCTCTCTTTTTTTCTTTTCTTTTTCACACATCCTTTTATGCTCTAAACAATTTTGTATATTCATTTGAGCTTATAAGGATTAAACAAAACACACATAAACATTTTTTTTTCATTTTCTATATTTTTTCTAGAGCCAACCTTATCTTTTGCTTTCACCTTCTAATAATATCTTATCCTTCCTTGAACAAATCCCAACCCACTCTCATAGACAAGAGTTGATTCCCCTATTATTTTCCAACTCATAGACAAAGAAAGAAAACACATAGGCTCAAAAGGGCTGACTAGGGATAAATGTTCAATTAGGACAGTGTATGGGATAAATAGGCTAAACAAAGATGGCCTAAAATCATTTCCTAAACCTGTGCACACTTAGCAGTCTTGAAACAGAAACATAGCAAGTTCTAGAGATACTCAATAATGCAGACACACTCACAATCGATTTCAGGCTAAAAAACTCACACTTGGGACAACAATTCTTCCATAGTAAACATCAAATCATCATCAAACATCATGCATTTGTAAGTTTCAAAACAAGTAATCATGCGATTTTCTACATTCATGGGCATACTCAACCACTATCACAATCAATGCATAATCAAGTCAATCAATTCAAATCTTGCATTCTTGCTAGGGTTATCTCATAGCTACGCAAATCTTCTCACAAAATCACAATTTTATTCAACAAATGCAATAAAAAAAATTTAAACTAGGCAGAAATTTAACAAACCGAAAGCTTAAAATAACAGGGAAGAAATAGTTTCAACTCCAAGTCCTCCTCCCCCCAAACTTATTCGATTGACAGAGAGAATAAGTTTAAAAATCAGACTAGGAGTTAAACAGTACCTTGATGTTGGTCTCAGACACCAACTTTTTATCCCGGAACCTTCAGAAATTGCGCGACGTGAGAATTTGGCTGCTGGCACTCCGCATCGACCGACACGGGCTTTGCATCGGTCGACGTGGAGCCTTCTTGTCGACCCTCCTCACTGGTCGAAGTGTTCCACGTCGAGTTGCCTATGTCGACCGATGCCAGGTCTGCGTCGGTCGAAACAGACATGGTTCCGATATTTTTTTCGAAAATCAAACAGAAATAAACAATTTCGAAAACAAGGACATAAATTGAAAACAAATTGTAAAAAACAAAAATAACAGGAAATTGAAAAGAAAGCAAGTAAAAATTGGGTTACCTCCCAACAAGTGCTTGATTTAACATCCCAGCTCGATGATACCTCAAATCACCATGGAGGTCGAGTCCAGACTCGTCGACCCCTTGAATCTATCATGAAGACCCGGCGGTTCTGAATGATGGTGGTATACTCGGAATGAGGCAGCTTAATTGCCGATTTCACTGCTTCGTTTCCTCGTTCCCACCAGATAGCTTCTTCTTCTTCCTCCAGTGTCTCATCTCCTTCCTCTTCTTCTTCTTCAGTAGCCTTGATCTGGTTGCACTCTCCTTTCCTCTTGTTCTTGTCAATGTAGAAGGTAATAGACTTTTCATTCCCTCGCAAAGTGATCTCCCCCTTCTTCCAGTCGATAAGGACTCCGGCTGTATCGAGGAACTCTCTTCCCAAGATCATGGGTGTTTTGGCATCTTCCTTCATCTCAAGGACAATGAAATCTGCAGGAAAAATCAAGTGACCAACTCTAATAAGAACATCCTCAACAATACCTTTGGGCTTGGACACAGATCGGTCCGCCATCTGAAGGGTGATCGTGGTGGCTCTCATCTCCCCAAACTGGTTCTGCTGCACCATCTGAATCAGCCCAATCTTTAACTCAAAATTATTGGCATCAATCTACACTATGAATCCAGGCTCTTCCTGCTGTGGGAGAAAACGATCCAAGATGGACCTTTGTGGCACTACGATCTATCTGTTGTTCAACTCTGCTAGTCTTGCAGCTTGCTCGGCCTGAGCTGCTTGAGCTGCTTGGAGTTGTGCTCTTAGTTGTTGCACCTCATTGACAAACTGCCTCTGCTCTTCCGGTGTCATGTTTTGCAGAGGGGCTTCTTGGTTGTTCGGCTCCATCTCAAAATCTAATCTCTTTCCTTTCTTCCTGTTCCTCTAGCAGGCTGCTTCAATCTCTGGTATGAATGACTCAAGTATCTTTCCTTTGTTCCGCGTGTTCATGCACCTGCGCAGAAAATAAGGCAGAAAGCAGTTCACATCGACCGACACAGGTAGTGTGTCGACCGACGTGGAGACTTTCTGTGTCGACCGATGCGGCACGTGCATCGGTCAAAACAGAACACGAAATCACACACGCACGCACAAAAAATAAACACAAACAGAATCCAAAAATAAAGAAAAATAACACCAAATTGCAAATTATTGAAAATAAGAAAAATAATACCCAATCCAGAAGTCTTTAAACAAGACAGTAATGATTCACCATTTGACTATCCCCGACAACGGCGCCAATTTGATCGATGCAAAATCTGCATACAGATTATAGCAAAGGGCAAATAAATTTATAATAACTCGAAGGTTGTCGAACCACAGGGATAGTGCAACGAGGGAAAACCATGTACTGAATGTAGTTTTCAAAACCTTTGTTTGGGCAAATCAATTTTGGGGGTTTTGGGTTTTTCAAAACAAATAATTAAAGAGATAAAATTCAAATATTAAAAAGCACAGATTCTAGGGAAATCTACCAATTGATCAACATGTAAGAAACAAATATTCAAACCCAGAAAAGATATTTTGGTGGAAAATCTATTGAGGTGGAATTAATTCCTTGGTTGGGGAATTAAATCCTAAATCATTAACTAGTGGTTATCTCCTCTCGGTCTCAAACACACAAAGTTAATTAATTTCAATAAAGATTAGATTTATCCTACAATTGAAATCTTCTTGGTCGGACAGATAATCAAAAGTATTAAATCCTAACTTCCTATTACTAACCTTCACCTCTCGGTCCTTCGATTAATAACTGAAACCTACCTCAATCACCATCTCTCGATCCTTCGATGAGAATAGATTTAAAAGAAAACATGGGATATAAACCAATTTAAAGGGTTTGAACAATTGAATCTAAACATGCATCACAGATGGAGAAACCCTAGAACCTGTTTAGGGTTCTAGCCTAACATATTAAAGAAAGACATAGCAAAGAAAAATAAAGATTGCATTAAAAAGTAAAGATTCATAAGAGTAAAGAGGAATTCTCCAATAATCCAAGAGAAAACTAAAATGAAAAACATAAACTAAAGGGGAGGAACTAAAACTAAAGGGAGACTCTAGGGTACAGCCCTGAAATCTCGAGCAAAAACAAGTATTTATAGAGGTAGAGGTGTATAAATTAGGATCTAGGGCTAAAAATATGATTTAACCATAAACATCTCGAAAATTCCTTTTCTGGGTCCATCTCGGTCGACGTAGGGCTCATCTCGGTCGATGCAGATCCCCTTGCGTCGGTCGGCGTGGCCTTCGCGTCGGTCGAAACAGAGACGTTTTTCACCCTTGCGATCCTTCTGCGCAGTCTCACGGTTTTGGCCATAACTCTCACTCCCGAACTCCGATTGACCCGATTCCAGTCGCATTGGAAAGCTAACTCAAAGATCTTTCCAACTCTGTGCTCCATTAGCTCGGATCCCAACTGTGGAAGAAGTCGTGACTGTTTCCTTGAACATCTGCTGCTTTCGGTACGGGTTTCCATTGGATTTGGCCTAAAACCTGCAAAAACACACCATTGCAAGCATAATACCCCTATAAACTTGACTCGTGCTCGATTATTAACTAAAACTCAAGTAAATGCAAGGAATCAATAAGAAAACAATGTTATAAGTGAGGCAAAATACGAGCTTATCACTTCACAAAAAAGAGGGAATAGTGAGTTATGAGAAATTACATGAAATAATTTCTCAATTCTGATGCTAGGATAACTACCCCTTTTTCGGGAGACTACCTCCACGGTCCCACGAAGATCTCTACGTACTGTTCCAGTCCAGGACTGAGATCTTCCGGTCTGCGTGCGCGGGAGCCGTAACAGAGCTTTCATCAGTAACCGCCGGCAAACTGCCGAGCCACTAGGAGAGTAAGCCCTTCCCACGTTGTTTTGGTGAGTCGAACCAATCTAAAAATCAATCAGTTTATTCCTGACCTGGGTAGAGTAATTTCGCATTTGTAAGCTTGTATAGGTAAAATGAGTTGTAGTAGATTATAAATTACTCCAACAGAAAGAAAACATCCGAAGACTTATTCAGTCAGTTCCACGGAGAAGAAGATGAGTGCAAAAGCCTCAAAGAAGAGCCACTCCGAGGATTGGTAGCAAGGATAGCAAACAAGATTTGTGCCGCGATGAAAAATCTTGTATATTTGCTTGAAATCTTTGCAAGTCTTATTTTTCATCCTCGTGCTTAAATGAGTATCTTCTTATTACCTCATTGTGTTGAGGGGCAATATTTTATTTTTAGGGTAGAATGTGCAAAAGGAGTGTTGTTATTTAGAAGATTTTTGTAAACCATTAGCCAGTTTTTTAGTTGGTTTTGACAACATAAAAACGGAAAAGTTTTTAGGAATTGAGTTTTAATTCTTCTTTTGATTATGTTTTTATGTATCTAACCAACCAGTTGTCCATTAAAATATATAGAACAGATAAGTCTCTAGATGTTAGTTTAGCATCAACAACCAGTTTCTTAAAGTTAACAAGAGAAAACTGGCGAGACCAAACAACCAAAGAGACAAAGAGAATGTGCTAGCCTTAAATTTTTAAGGGGCTTACTTGAAAACGATGGATTCTACAAGCATGCATCACTCATAGACAAAGACCAAGTTACTTAGGAACCTATCAGTTTAGATTCCTAAGATTGGGAAAAGAGTCGTTTCGATACAAGGTAGAAAAGTCTACCTACTGCAGTGCTCTGTAAGGTACTGCGATGTAGAAAGCAGGAAGTGTCAGAACATCTCATTGGTCAAATTTGAATTTATCTCAAACAACTACATCTCGTTTTCTTCAAGGCTCGTGCCTATAAATAGAGGAGAAGGCACACAGAGAGAAGGTTACCGATTCCGTTCATCTCCTAATCTACACGAGAATCACCAAGAGTAACCAAGCCCATTGAAGCTACGACCCACGAACATTCAAGGCTTGCTTAATCCCTCAAAGTCTCCGCAACTTTCCTTGTTTCTTATTCACGAGGCTCTTAGCATCATGTTAGAGCTATTTCTCGGAGTTCTTACTATCTAAGTAAGAATCCAATAAGAGTTTCTCACTCTTTGAGAAACTCTGGCAGTATTCCAACTAACCAACCAAACATCAACGTTCTAGGAAAAACTCAACCATCCAACCCTTCCTGCTGGAGGTTGCGCGATGTGTTCGCACATCAAGCTGAAAGGAGAAAGTTTTTGGTGGACTTGGCGAGATTGCATACAACCAGTGTACAGAAGAGTTGACCATTGTTGCGACAGATCATGTTACATCACCCTGTAACTTGTTCTAGTGTATTCCAACATGCACAGTTGAAAAGTGGATGTAGTCCCTTCGCTCGGGGTGTAGTGGTTAAAACACATTTCCTGTGACTGAGAGGTCACAGGTTCGAACTCCTAGGGGGACATCTGGGTGTGTGAGTGTGTGTGCGAGTTTGAGATTAATGTAGACTTATTCAAAAAAAAAAAAAAAAGTGGATGTAAGACATTTGGCTCCGAACCACTATAAATTATTGTATCCATTACCGCTTTACTTTATTCCGTTTTTGTCTTGATTTCTGTTGTTGATTCGAAACCCAACAACTTATTAACTTGGCGTATATTCTGCGAAATCGGCTATGTATACTTGATTGCAAGTAACAAGTTTTAATAACCAGAACAGTCAGTTTCGAGCAATGAAGGAGTACAATTATTTTTATGTTGCTTATATTACCTCTAATTTTGGGACCAACAATTTGAATATATTTAATAATTATATAAAATAAAAATAAACAAACTAATTATAAATAACATCATTAATTCAATATTTGAAAATAACATAAAATTTAGGTTAGACTATTAGTAATTTAATTAAAAAGTAAAATAAATATAAATATATCTATATAATTCGTTTTTTAATTTCTTTGTTATTCTTGGGAAAAAAAAATGTTAAATAAAGAACAGAACTGAAAACCTAAATAATCATAAAGATAATGAAATTAATTAGATTCAATTTTCAGTTTTTTGGATTCTAACTCACACGTATATAATATAAGCTCAAAAGTTTATTTTTAGGATTTCTTTTCACTTGGGATACATAATTTAGATAGAAAACTGTTTTTGCATTAAAATTAATGAAAAAGTCTATGCACGCCTGGTTTTTACCAAAATTAATTGATCATTGAGAAAAAGTGCTTAATTAGTTTTTTTTTAGCAAAACTATCTGTGTTGTTTGAAACACCCTTTAAAATATTACGGTTTTAATTGGTACTATTAAAAAAGAAAAAAAAAACTGCATCAAATATATAAATCGAATCCAGTTTTAGTCCCGGCAGTGCAGCAGTAATGAGCAATTTAGGGAAGAAACCTACCGACGACGATGAGGTGGAGCAGATGCTACGAGCAGCGCAGGACGACATGCTTCTCAAACTCAGCGTCAACTCCCACATGGCGCGCGCCTCCGCCATCGCCATCGACCCAGATCTTGACCGCCGCTTCCTGGCCCTCAAGAAACCCACAAAACCTGTGAAAGACGGCGGCGATGACGACCTGTTCACCAGATTTGCAGCTCTGAAGAGCTCAATTCCGTCGCACAGTGGGGAGGAAAAGAACATCAATTTCCCGAGGGATGGATGGGTGGATGACCATGTGAGAGAAGAAGATAACGATGAAGATGAAGAAGTTGAGCAAGTGATCAAGTGGGCAATTGACGCCGCAAGGCTCGATCCTTCTCCCCCATCTGATGATGATGATGATGATAGAGTTGGAAGTGAGAAAGAGGTCAAAAGAAAATAATCAAGAATGAATTTGGGTTTCCAATGTTTCACAGTTTTCATTGTTGATCATTACCATGTATCTCGTATATCTCATTTTCCAAATTATAGAATACGGTCTCACAGATTAAATTCAACTGAACTAAAACATCAACTTTTTGGACAGATATGATCCCTAACCAGATTCATCAGGATCTCTAATTATTGGCTTGGGTGGTATTTTTCGTGATTATTCTCGTACTCTATAACATTGAATGTAATGAAGCTCTTGCTTCAAAAGATTATCTTTAAGATGGATAACAAAACAAAGCTCGCGTGGTTTGATAAAGTCTCATTTTATTGGGTCCCTCGGTCTCCCCAACTCCTGATATTCCTTGTATACATTTTAACGCTGCCTCTGCTCAACCTAGCAGCTGAAGCTGCCACCTCTCATCCTAGTAATGAAGTTTCAAATACAACATAATTGCTTGCAGCAGTATTCTAGTAAACGGTTTCATAGCATTTTTTCAAATCATATGGTACCAACTCCTTCACCTAATAACCATATTCCCATGCAAATTATTCAACAACAAGACCAATCATTTTTCACCAGAAATATATGCATAAAGAATCTCACCAAAAACTTTTTTTGCTGCCCACAAATTTTTTTTTTCCAGGAATTTGTGACTACAAACCAATCTACAAAGCTTAGATGATAAAAGAGGAAAAACAAATGACAGAATCACATATGATATGATGTCTGCTGAACAATTGCAAGAATTCAGGAGGTGAAAATACCAAGACCTATCTATGTTCTGCAACATGAGAAGCACAAGCCAGCTATTTGATCATAGTATTAAAAAAAAAAAAAAAAGAGAGTAACTAATTTTTGGGTATATAATACAAGCCTGAGGAGAAAATTTGAGATATAGTGTTACCACCAGCAATCTTGGAAACCGGGTTGATCTAACGGAACTCATCATGGAAGTCAAAATCATCATCTTCATCATCATCATCATCAAATACAGTGCTATAGAAAACATATGGATTATCGATCATCTCTGTCAAGGACAGTCGCCCATCCTTATCTGTATCAGCCTGCAAAATTAGGAGTTGAAACTTCAACAGCGTCCAAACTAATAGTTTCCCTAGACATGGAAACATTCCACATAAGGTGCATTCTTTCTTTGTCAAGATATAGGAATGATAATGCGTAAAGAATCATTTAGGCTTTCATTAATCAAAGACCATTCATAGGAGGGTTGTTTTCAAAGTCTTTGAAACCGTTTTGTGAGTAGAGGCTTCCATGGGGACTTTCCCATCTATAGTATAGCTCTAGATTTGATCTAAAACCTGCAGAAACTACATAAATGGACCTCCTACTTCAAAGTTTAAGCTCAAGATAAAGAGAGGCCTACTCAGCTCCTCCAAAAGGTCTCTCCTGAATAACAAAGCTAAGTAGAAAATGAATATCACCTAAGGTAGTAGAGGATTTGCTGGCAAGTGACAAACGCTTTTACTTTTTTTTATTTAAGGGTTGTTTCGTATTTTCCATGAAGCTTTGCCACGATCTTATATAGTCAAAACGTGGATACCAAAGGATAGTGGGTCTAGAAAACGGCAATAAATTGGAGTGGGTCATCTCAATTTCCACCAATATTAAGTTCAACCATAGTACACTTTCTACCTCATCCAGGCTACTAAAAAGTGAAAATTCGTCACCTAGTTTTCACAACATGGTTGTCTTTTCCTAGTGTTGGTGGGGAGGGGGGCTTTCAGTAGAGTGGGTAAAGAGGTGGATGACTGAAGATGGAGCAAAAAACAAGAAAAAGGGTAACTGTTATAGGTTGTGAATGGAACATAGTATTCAATCAGTTGGTTCCATACTCTTCCGAGGACTGCCATTGAAGTCAGATAAGATTCATCATTTTCGTTTAAAGAGTTCAGGCTACTTTGGTAGAAGAAAATTTGATTCAACATCCATCAATTTAATGACTAAGAAGAAACACTAACGTTGGGGAGAAGGGACTGCCACGGAAGTTGAATAAGATTCATTAATTTCATTGAGAGTGTAATACTACTTTCGTACATCCAATCCACAGGAAATCATAATAGGACATACAGAAGCAATAACAACTTTATTTTAATAATTTAATTATTGATTATAAGGTTGAGAATCTGAAAAGAAAATCCCAAGTCACCACTTGAATAATCTGACTGTGGACAAACCCACTATGTAGAGAAAAAAAAAATGCAATGCAGGAAAACCAGTAGCAGGAACAAGATTACAATATAATTTTTTTTACCCCAAAACACAATTATGGTTTCTCTATCTAGGAGGTAGGAAATTTGACATATATATATGGAAAAGCAGTTCTTTTTTATAATGCACTTACTTCCAATAATTCCAGATGTACAAAGTTCACATGATTCTGGAAACATAAATTGCTATCAGGAAATTATTATAATATCTCTTCCCTTCTTAGTACTTTAAGGTAAAACACATCTAAAGAAATTCTATTCCTCTATAAATTTAATACTCAACATAATTAGAAGTGTGCAGTTTAAAAGATGCATTTGCCACAATGAAGTTAAGATATTGACCTTGAGTTTCGCCACTTTAAATTGCCAAGGGCAGTAGGGCACATTAATTCTTTCAATCACAAGTTCCAGAAACTTGTCTATTTGTGAAACACGGGATCCAGACATAACTAAAATTTAAAAGAGGGAGAAGAATGTTGTCATTATCATATTGTGACATCATATGCAAAACTCTGTGATAGGTCAGGCTTTATTTCCCTCTCCCACATAAACTCAGCAAAGTGTTGAACAAAGAAAGACACGGTCATTCTCAATGTGTTCTAAAATATTTCTCCACAAAAGAAATTCAATGCAAGTAATAAAAAATACCTGCTGCATATTGTACTCCGCCTGCTGTTTAGCATAATAGCTCTCTGTAGGATGTATCTTTCCAATAATTGGCAGCAATTCTGCATCTGATAAATAACTGCAACATAAACATTTAAGTTAAAGCCCCATACATAAAAATAATGGTCCCACTCAATCAATCAGGCAACAAATCAATTCAAGACCAGATATATTAGTATATTACCCATCACCATTTTTGTCAAGCTGAGTGAACAATGTTTTTGCTGAGGCCTCATGAGCAGATTCTTGTGAAGATTCCTGAACACCTTCATCATAACTTCTGACCAAGTCAAATATGCCATGGTAAAATTCTTTGAAATTAGCCTTCCCATCCTTGTCTGTATCTCTCTCCCTGAAGAGGATAGATTACAGTGATAATGAAGAATCTAGCTTTGTCAATGACTCAGCCAAATAAAACACATAGATAATGGGAAATATCAAATGAAAAGTTCTACTGCAGTCACATTGCATTCATAACCAGAATATAGAGCTTATAATTTAATGATGCCAGTATCTAAAGGTATATAGTTGGATATCTCTTGCACTACTACCTTCACCAGAGAAAGTATATCTCCCATATTCAAGGTCAAAATATATGAACATTGTTATTAAAGTACATGTACAAACTATGAATCAAAGTCACATTTTTTTCCATCGTGCCTTGTTCTGTAGCAACTTAAATCCAGGCATTGTTAAATCAGTGATTCATTCTTTATCACTCATCCAGCACACTCCAGTCCAATACCTACCAACACTCTCTTATACAACATGCTCGTCAGATACCTGCCGACACCATAAAAGTATCATTAAAAATATAAGATAGGGAACTTTAACTCAAAACCATGGCTAAAGGTCAAGGGTTAAGCTCCACTTTTATGTGGATCCAATATGGGACATTTTAGCAATCCATCCCCTTTCAGATCAAATATCTACAGACGGAGTACCAAACATCCAAAGAAAACACACTCCCAGTAGAAACTCATACAAAGGCCCACATCCGGGTAATCCCTTACATATATCCACAGATGGAGTGCCAAACATCAGAAGACAACACTCTCCAAGTAGCAACTCGTACAACGGCTGACATCCTGGTAGTCCCTTAATTTAGCCAGTGCTAATCCAGTAATTAAGCCAAAACTTTTAGGCATAACCCAAAATTATGGTTAAAGGTCAAGGGCAGACCCCCACTTATACACCCATCGATATTTTTATGTTAATCTAATGTTGGACACAATAACATCTTGAAAGGCTAAACCTTACAGTTAAAGCTTATCCGGCCAGACGGAAAAGGCAAAATCAAATTGAGTTGAAGTGATGACCCACCCCCCCACCCCCCAAAAAAAAGAGAGAGAGAAACATTTCTCTTTTGTCTCACAAAACATCACAACAATCACAAATTTGACCACCCGCAGCCATTCCCATCATTAGGTTTGTATAGTTGATTATTACATGTGGATAATAAAATGAAAAGGGAATGCAACAGAAAATGTAAAGGATGAGAGAGAAACGAAGACATTGAAATATTTTGCAGACAAAAATAACCTATCCTTATTGATCTGGTCAACTGTTCATTTTGAAATCATGAAATATTATGCAATGGAAATCCTAAACAAAGAGCGTCAAATGCCACTTTTTTTTGGGCATTGTGCAAAATGAGTATGATTAGAGCATGCAAGTTATGAATTACCCTGAAAAAAGGGCTACATACAAAAAGGGTAGAATGGTAGATGTACAGTTAAAGAACCTTATTTCTTCCTTGCACAACCACTGAAGCAATTTGGGGTTGTTGGAATCAGATGGATGCAGAAAACTACAAGAAAAAGGAAATGAGTTAAGTTGAGTGGCTGACCAAGAACAATCCCAGAAAAAAAATATTTAAATTAAGCTCATGAGTTGATCAAAACTTACTCATTGAACTCTGTGATATTCAACTGGCCATCTCCATCAGCATCTGATGCATTAAAATGATCCGCTTTCCACCAGCCCATATCATAACCAAACGAGCTATTATCTGGATTGGGAGAGAAAAGAAAACATTACCAAGCAACTCTTATGCCACCAAAGTGACAAAATCAATTCTCTGATCCCGGTCAAGATATAATTCCACAAAAAGCCAACATGCCCCTACAGTTGCTAGCATATCAGTTATGGCACTCACAGTGATCAAGCATAATTTTTTCCTGAATTTCATCACAAAATCACAGAATTTACTCAACCTGTCACAGAAAAGACCTGGATCATTAGACCTTTTAAGACACTTTAGACAATTCCTTCATGGCTGCAAAACACCTTCCCTTTACCAATGATGAATAAAATCCTAACTCCCAACAGCTAGCAGACAAACAAGCAAGAGTACCAGACGAAAACAACATAAATAACCAGCTTTAGCTTGATATCAATTGGTGAAGTTACCAATAAGTTTGAAATCCTACTTAAAACAGTCATAGCAACGGAAATGGTTTGTTAGAGGATCATAATAAGCGCATTGCTTGATAAAGAATGATTGAAATGCATACTAATTCCTTCAATCCAAAATCAATTCAATCAAAACTCACCTGAATCTGCGACCCAACTCGGGGGTTCATACTCGGCTAAAGACACGAACCCATCTTTATTCTTGTCGTGAACCTCCATTTCCCTCTCGGTCCTATGCAGCACCTCCTTCTGGCTCTGCTTCAAGTTCCACAGAGCCAACTCGCTCGCACTCACGTACCCATCAGCCGGGTCAACATCGATATTGGGGAACAGAACAACCAGTCTGTTCGTCACGTTGAACTTCTCCTCATCGTTCAGATAATCCTCGGCGTTCATGAAGTCCTCCCACTCTGGCTCGGTCGACTCGCTGGACTCCGAGTGAGTCGACTCGGGGTGGTGGGCCTGCATATAGTGGTGCTCCCGTTCCTTGTCCTCGCGCTTGCGCTCGATTTCGGCGACCAAAGGGTCGAAGGCGGCGACGGAAACTCGTTCGTGCAGGTGGTGGGGGTCTGCGAATGTGAAGTTGGAGCGGACCTTGAGTCGGCGGTGGCGGTGGCGGTGTGACTTGTTGGAGGAACGGGAGATTAGGAGTAGGAGGACGATGGCGACAGTAACGTAGATGATGAATGAGTATTTGGCCATTTGCTCGTCAATCAAATCAACGAGCTTCGGAGTTGAGTTGTTCAGAAATGCATGTTATGTAGCCCGCTAATCTTCAAATAATTGTGAGGGTAGAGAGAGAAGTTGAGTAGATCTTCTGCTGTAAAACGCAAAGAGTTTGTTCTTTATTTATTTTTGTGAAAGGAATTAATTAATGGCAAAAACTTGCGTTAGGCAGACCTAAACGGTTTAGGCGAGTTTTATTCTATCCAAATGGGTTCACCCATCCCAAATAGGGTATATTATATGGGTTTGGGCTTGGGTTAATGGATAAAACCCGCCTAAAGATTGGGTTAATGGATAAAACCCGCCTAAATCGTTTAGGTCTGCCTAACCCAAGACCTTCCCTTAATTAATATCTATCGATGGTTGGTTAGTATTGAGTATTAGATTATTTCCGTCCATTTTGAGCATTAAAAAACTGAATTGAAATAATCTAATTAATCTTTCAGACACTTTAACAAATCGAATTATTAAAATAACAGGACTGAGATTTATTTGATTCCGTTTGATTTTCCATTTTTTTAAAATATAAAATTAGTTTGTAAGGAAATAAATACTTTATTATTACAAAGAAATACATGATATGGAGTATTAATCAATTAATGCACAAAACTAGATATGTTAACAATATTCTTGATCATTGAAAAATTACCAGATTAATTATGATAAACAGTGGCCAAATAAATATAACTCGGATTGTCGGAACCAAAAAAAAATTGTATATCAAAAATATCCTATGTACTGATCGCAGTTTCCAAATTCATTGTTTGAGTAATCAAAAATTAGAGTTTTGAAAATTAAAAATTACAAAAACAAAAATTAAAGGGTTTAAATAGGGGCAATCACGAGCCGAGCCAAAGCTCGAGTTTGACTAAATAATTGAAGCTGGAACTCGAGCTTGAATTTTTTGGTTCGGGCTTGGCTCGAGCTCGAATTTTTTACTGTTTTTAATAATATTACATATATTTAGCAACAAATTTGAAATAAGTCCAAGTCAAAATATGATCAACCATTGTAGCACTAGCTAGCAATAATAAGTCCAACTTCCAAGTCTAAATAACATCAAACCATTACCGTACTAGCAATAATAAGTCCAACTCAAATTCAAATACAAGTAAAGAATTCGTCTGAAATTAAAACAACAAATATAAAATGAGCAGCAAGTGAACCTGCAGCATTCAAACCAAACCTAGATATTAGTAAATATCAAATTCTTAAATTTTAATTAACATTATTTAAGAAATAAAACATGTATATATATTCGTGAACACATGGCGTAAGAAGACTAAACAAAAACAAATGAGGAAGATCAAACAGATAGCAACCACCACACCAGCTAAGGAGATCAGACACAGCTCAATAGATGTAGTACAAACAAAAAGCAGGGAGAATGGATTTAAACAAGATAAATAGAAATAAGAGTTGAATTCACGTACCTCCATTGTTGCATAACTAAAACAACCACAATGTAAGACAGAAAACAAGCTACTTCACATACCACTTAGTAGAATAATAATATAATAAGAGACTTATACTTATTCACATTTGTTCAACTTTGTAATTAAATCAAATTGATAGAGCCAATAATCTAAACCAATTACTCCTAAACACCACCAACATCAATAGCAAATTGATAGAGTAAAATTCTAAATGTAACTCATAAAAACAAACACACACTAAATTTATAGATTATTGCATTCTAACATTATTTCAATAATTTTTACTTACATTGAGACTTCAAGTTAGAGGCAACATAATCTCCATCGGATTTTTTTCACTCTGTAAAAGAGAAAACATAAAAGCAAATTAATTTTAGTCTTGTACTAATATTGAAACATATATAAACTTACTTTATTCTTTTTCTTCAAACCATGAAGACTACGACACCAATCACCACCACAAATCAATACTTGAACAGTATCAGCGGCCAAAGATGCACGATAAGTATCAATAACACGACTTCCTGCACTGAAAGTAGCTTACGAAGCCACATTTGATACAGGAATATCTAGTATATCACAAGCCATCTTGGACAAAATGCGATACCTCAATTGGGTCACTCTCCACCATTTATGCATCAAAGGGCGTGGAACTCTCATTGTATAGGTAGCATCTTTCTTCTAAATAAATATCCAATTATGAATTTAGTGGTTGAATGGTTTCAACTGATTTCACAAATTGAGTAAACTCTGACCAACCAGAACTCGAGCTTTGGATATTATTTGAAATATTTATGCTACCACAAACATTGCCATCTCTTTGAGAAGTTTGCTCAGATTGAGTTTCTCTCACATATTCATCAAATACTTCGTATAAAGCTTCCCTAACATTGTGAATATTCTCTCGAGATTCAACTTCAGAATACAATTTTGGGAATCTAAATTCCACTATTCACATCTTACAACTAGGATCCAAAATGGCAGTTATGGCCATCAACAAGTTACACTCACCCCAATATTTGTCAAATTTCTATTCCATAGCTCCTACCATATCATGGATAAACCCATCTTCATTTTTATCAACAAAACTCTTATCCAAAATTACTTTTATTCGATAAACTTCATTAAGAAAGAGATTTGAAGTTGGATACTCACTTCCAGAGATGATATTAGTTGCTAAGTTGAACACCTCTAATATGGATCACACTTTCTCAACTTTGATTCAATCTTCATTGCTTGGGCAACAAGTGTAATGTGGCTCTCTTGCTTTGTATCTTGGAAACACTTCTTTAAACTTGATAGTTGTCGACAACATCTTATATGTGGAATTCCATCTTGTTTTGCATTCCAAAACTAATCTTCTATGAGGTAGCTGTAACTGCTGCACAATTTCAAAATTAGTCTTCGTCGATCTCCACAAATCCGTAGTGAGACTAATTTTATTGATGTTCTTTAGGTGCAACATCAGTCTCTTCTTCCTAATTTTATATACTTGAATACAATCTCTCTTGATTGTGAAACGTAAAATTCTCTCCCATTCACACATTCCACGTCTTTGCATCATGTTAAACCCCTCTTCTACCACAATTGTAAAAGGATGCTCATGCATGAGAATCCAATGTGCAACTGCCTCCCACATTTTCCCCATGTTAAACTTTCCATTAGTTAATGCAGGTGTCACTATTTCAGCTTCAAGTGCGTTCTCTGATGGTTGTAGAGAAATTTTTCTTTGTTCCCTCTGAAATATCCTTTGCCATGTGCATCCATCCAAATGTCTTGAAAGATTGGTAGTACTCCTACTTTTCATTATAGCTAACTTATACTTGCAATGTATGCATTCAGCTTTCTTGACACCATCAATTTCAATTTTCTGAAACTCAACCCAAACTTTAGAAGTTTTTTGTCTTTTCTTTGGCTCAAATTGAAGATCATCTCCTCCGACATCATTTGATGTGGAGATATTGTCAGGCATAAGGAGATGGTTATCCAAACTGTTTCAGAAGTAGGACATACGAGGTACTGGAATATCCTTTGAATTAAAGTCTTGTGTGATCACAGCAAAGGAAGTTCAGGTGTCTCAAGTAGCTTAAATTGATTCTGTGGTAACTCGTGTCATCTTAAAGCCAAGAAAGGGTTGCTACTTGCCCTGTGGGTTGAGTGGCATCTGATATTGATCACCGGTAAAATAACCAGATTAATTATAGCACAATGAGCAAATAAATGTGTGATACCCTAAGGTAGTTGAACCCATAGAGACTGTATAACGAGACTATTCTATGTACTAGCCCTGGTTTTCAAACCATAGTTGTTTGAGTAAATTGAAATAGGGTTTTGGTTTTGTAATTTAAAGATAACAATGCAGAAAAGTAAATGTTTTTGAAAACAAAATTTAAAGATACATATTCCAGGGCAGATAATCAATCCATCAACATGCAATATTCATCAACTCAGTAATGGGGAAGAAATTAGATTCAATTGGATAAATTTCCTTGTTCGGCAATTAAACCCTTACTAATGTGTGACTATCTCCTCTCGGTCTCAAGAACACAACATTAACCAATCTGAATAATTATCTAATTTTAATCCTACAAATTGAATCTTGTTTGTGAGACAGAAAACAATTGTATCTAATTTCCTCTTCCTATTACCAATTTTCACCTCTCGGCCCTTCAATTAATAACTACTAACGTAGATTCAAATTCATCGCTTGATCCTTCTTTAAATCTAGATTTGATTAATTAAGTTTAGAAAATTAAACCATACTATTGAGTTGAATCATTTAAACATGCATCAGAAAATATTATCAAAGCCCTAGAATCTCCTAGGGCTTCTAGCCACTAAACATGGATAGAAATAAATGACTCGTATTATTAAAACACATAAAATACCTTACAAAATGAATAGGAACCTTCAAAGTCCTCAAAAACTCCAATGAAAATAATATTCTAAGTGTGAATAATGATAATTTTAGTGTCCTAAGGATATAGTATTTATAGAGGAGTGAAAACATCTATACAAGGTATTGTGCTAAAATATCATAAATAACCAAATTGGGTAATTTTTCCTTCTCCGGCTTCTATGTCGATCGACATGCAGAGTGTCGATCGACACAAATGCAATGTGTCGATCTTCAAGTTTCCTGTGTCGTCCGATCCTTGTTTGGCCTGTGTGTCAATCAACATGGTGAGTGCCGATTGACATGCAGCACACATGTCGAGCCCCTCTTCTGCAGTTTTCTCCGATCGACATCCAACCTCCATATCGATCGACATGCTCCCTGTTGGTCGACACAAAGGTCAAGCTTCGAGTTTTTGGCACGTTTCCCAACTCGGTCAACTTCCCGTGTGTCAATCGAAGCAGCAACTCTGTCAAATTCGGCTCTTTTAACCTTTTGCTCACTTTTAGTCTCAAAAACCTACAAAACTTAGCATAACAAGCATAACATCCACTATAGTACACTCATGCACGAAAACAACTAATAACTAAACCTAATTGCACCAAAACAAATGATAAAAATATGGATAAGTGAGTATAAATATGAGCTTATCAGATATCCAGGAGGGTCATAAAAGAAGGAAATCGACCTCTAACTATGTGTTGGCCTTAGAGGAGGAGTTATAGGAATCTAACACAGAAGTGTGTTGTAAATTTCGATATGAAGGCTGAGTGTGTAACAACTTCAAAAAGCTTCGTAAGAAGCAGTATAACTATGGTGTTATCCTCTAGAGGTGTGTGTGCCGAGTTTGCCTTATAGAATCACAAGGTACTGTGATCATGCTGGTGCAATGACAAACTCAAGAGAACCTAGGACTCACTAGGTGGTGAAACACATAGAATATGTAGTACCACATCATACGAGAAATCATGATAAGAGGTGATGTGTATAAAGTGGGAGCGGTTGACATGAAAGGTCTAGCAGGTTTATTTACATAATATTTACTTCAAAAGACTTATGAGGATCAAGCTCGTAGTCTGGATCTGTTGGTAAAATCAATCACAAGACGATAAACGTGTAAATAAGCTAAGTATGACATAGACACACTTAATACTCTGATAAAGCAATGGTATTAATGCTCTGAGTATAAGTGGGAGATTGTTGTATTGTATACTAAAAACATTTATGATTAAGTGTGTTTGTTTGATACAGTGGTCTTCATAAATGTGTTACATCCACATAGTCGCTATCTGATATAACAAACATACGATACGAACTACAATATCCTATTATCTCGCCTATATGGATGATCATATGGTGTGTAGGAGATCACAAATGATCATATAAATCATTTGATCTAGCGAGATATAAACAGTATCACGGCTGAGACAGTTCCAGGATAGGCTGTCGGTTTAGGCTGCGACACATCAGTTCATAAGTAAGAGTATCCTAGATATGGAAGTCATTACTGGAGAAGGAGACTCCAGTCAAAATGACTTATTCGTGTTCTAGTATCGGGAGCAGACGGTACTGAGTATCCTGAAGATTTTGTTCAACCTGTTGAAGTTACCCAGCTCCAAAAACTGAAATGGTTAAGAAACCATCCTGAGGAAACCGTGCTTGACAGTATTGCCAACTCAGTTCGCACGAGACAAGAACGTGCGGTACTGACTTGTTTCATATCTCAGGAGTCAGAGCCAACAAAAATGGAGATGCTCTGAAGTCAACTAACTGGATCAATGCAATACAAGAGGAACTTGTTGAATTCAAGAGAAATAAGGTCTGGTACATAGTAGATCGACCTAATCATCAGTCAGTTATTTGCACAAAATGGTCTTCAAGAATAAGAGAGACAAAACTGGGAACATAGTAAGGAATAAGGCAAAGTTGGTAGCAAAGGGATATGCTCAATGTGAACGAATTGATTTCGGTGAAACCTTTGCTCCAGTGTCCAGACATGAAGCAATCCGCATATTCCTTGCTTATGCAGCGCACAACAACTTCACAGTCTTCCAGATGGATGTGAAAAGTATCTTTCTAAATGGGGAGCTGAAAGAAGAGTGTTGGTCCCTGATCAGAGTCGTGATAAGCAGCCGAAAGCTACTTAGCAAATGCAGCGGAATGATAAAGTATCTTGCACTTAGTCTCTTTCCCAAATGTTTAGCTCAAGGTAGGTGTTAGATTGGTTCAAAGATATACTCTAGCAACTTGAGGTTGCTAGGTTTTAAATCAACAAGCAGAAACAATAAAACAGTGACAAGAACACAAGGTTTATAGTGGTTCGATCCTTAAAGATCTACGTCCACTCCTCAGTCGAACACTGAGAATTTCACTAAAAAGATATGTTCAAGTACAAGGATTCGCCTATCTCCTGTAGCAGGTGGTGAGCTTTCGAGCCAGCCACTACAAAGCTATCCTCCGTTACTTAGATCTTTCAGTCGGCAGCTGCGGCTAAGTCAAGGGCGCACCTTCGTAAAACTTGGCCTTACTGCAATGGAAGCTTTATAGTTCCTTCCGAACTTCTCCTGGGGGTTTGGCAAAAGCCCGTCTTAGTCAATCTCTTTTCAGAGATGTGACTGTTGGATGCTTCCTAGGATGGAAGTTATCCCAATGATTAGATTCTTGAGCAAAGTCAAGGAATCTCTTCAATGTAGTGTCAGATATTCAATGAGGGGGACACTACGGTTGTTGAGAGCTTTGAATTCTTCTCTTTAAGGAGCTCTCAACTGACTACTCTCTTTTTGCTTTTGTTCGCTTGTAAAAGGTATCTTTTGCGATTTGCAGTTGTGTGTTGTAGTAGAGCAGTAGTAGTCGTAAGGGGGTCTCTCTCTTGTTTGGACTTCTCTTTTATATATGGAGATTCAAACTTTGAATCTCCAGACCCGTTAGACACAACGGTCCTCCTTGTCCAAAAGAGCTTCTACTTTTTCCGTTCTTTCCGGCGTAGTACAGTGTTTTTCGACCTACTTCGGGAAAGCTTTCGTCCTTGGTTGTACTTTTTGTCAGAACAGTAGTATTAGTGATTGTTGCTGGATATTTTCTTGCTTAGCATTCTATCGGAGAATGCTGGGAACGATCTGCTAAGCCTTTTGATTGCTGAGCTCTTTTAGCAATCTGCTAAGTACTAGCGAATGCTGACTCCTTCAACATTTTGCTATCACTTTATATATTGCTTCCTGATTGCTATAGCTTCTAGCAATCTCCTGAGCAAATAGTGAATGCTGACTCCTTCAACATTCTGCTATCTCTTTGCCTCCGATTGCTGAGTAAATACTCCTAGCAATCATTTCCTTCAGCATATGACTACTAACACCTTAGCAGTCATTCTTCTAGCACTTGCCTGCTATCTCCTTAGCAATCATCTTTGTCTGCTGACTTCTCTAGAAATCGGCTTGACTGCTGAGAATGTTCCTAGCATCCAGAATATCCGAAGTCTTCGTTTCAATTTTTGAATCCTCAGCAATCTTCCGCAAGCACTTCTAATCTATTACAACTCGAAATATTTCCTAAACAAGACTTTACACAGAGTTGCTAGACTATCTAGAATTCAGCAATGATCGACCAAACTAACTAAGGCTTTGATTCAACAAAACCTTTACAATTTGATCATAAAGGGAGATTTACAACATAAATCAAGGAATATGTTCCCAACTAAGAGGTATATGTGGAACAGGCCCCTGGCTTTAGAGAAGGAAACCAAGTTTACAAACTGAGGAAGACTCTTTATGGGTTGAAGCAAGCACCCAAAGCTTGGTATGAGACTTTGTCTCAATTTATCCCAAAGAATGGTTTCCGGAAAGGCAAAATCGACACAACTCTGTTCAGAATCAAGGATAGATCAGACATCGTTCTAGTACAGATATACATCGACGACATCATATTTGGATACATAAACTTGGAGATGTGCGAAAAGTTTGCCAAACTGATGCAAAGCAACTTCCAGATGAGCATGATGGACAAACTGACCTAATTCCTGGGTCTCCAAGTAATACAGTCCGAAGGAGGAATCTTCATCAATCAGAAGAAATATACCAAGGACTAGATCACCAAGTTTTGTCCGGAGAAGACCAAGCCCTTGAGGATTCTGATGAGCCCAAGTGCTCAGATAAACATTGATGAAGAAGGCGAGAAAGTCAACCCAACAACATGATGGATTTATATACTGAAAGCATTATGATTGGTATATTATGTACAAGGTCGATTGGTTAATATACTGGGAATCATAAATGTTGTATGTTCATCTCCTGTCTGAATTAACAAAAATGTGTCGCAAACTCAATTATCCTCTTATCTCGTCGATAGGGAGATCATACGGTGTGTAGTAGATCATGGAAGATCATATGGATCATTTGACCTAGCGAGATATAAATGGTTATCACAGCTGAGACAGTTCCAGGATAAACTGTCGGTGTAGGCTGCAGCATACGCAGTAATAAACACTTATCTTGGATGGCTTGGTATGCTGGTGTGGGGCACACATTGATAAGGACCTAAGTCGAGATCGATTCTTTTATCTGACATTAAAAGAATCTAGATCTCTATGGCTTGATGAGATCATAAGCCTATATGAAGGTACATAAGTATATGCAGATTGTGTATTACTTTGAGTTGCAGTGAAAGGCTCTAGTTGAGCTTGTATATCTGTATCTTGGGTAATAGCAGTTTGTGTATGACTGTCTGGTACTGGAACTAGGTAACCACATCCAGTATAGGATGGTGACATTCCCTGAGCAGCTCAAAAGGTTCGTTATGCTAAAGTCCTGCAGGCTGATTAAGTTCAAGCATAAGTGAAAAAGTTTGAGTGGATTGACTCAGGAATATAAGATGTTAATTAATTAAATAGCTTGTCAGAGCTTAAATTAATTAACGAATGTATGTAACCTTAAATGTGGGGATATACCGAGCCCATGCAACCCGTACCTCAAAACGTGGTAGCAAATAGGTAGGACAGTATTGATTCTCTGGTGGAATGAATCGATATTAATTAATTAATTATATTCTGGGTTGACTATGGGAATTAATTAATTAATAGACCTTATTTGCTATTTGCATTCTGGTCCCTGGTCTGGCCCTTGAAACTCAAGCCCAATAGAAGTCAAGTATTTTCCGATAAATAGGCCTCAGTTCCTCAGATCTCAACACACCACAAGATCATAAGTTGCACACAGCAAACCAGAATTTGGGAGCTGTGGTGATCGACTAGATCTGAGAAACAAGGAGGAAAACCGGGCAAGGAATCTGAAGGGAATCTTCACCAGATATTCAGATTGAGTTGGTATACAGATCAGAAGATCAGATCAGGAGGATTATCTTCTTTCTTCTCTCTCCTTCTTGTTTTCGAAAATTACTTAATAATTTTCATAGATTTATTTCCTCAATCTGTTAGGAATTAAATCTTTGTGCGTGGGAAAAGATCAAGAGGAATCTCCGCGCACTCGTTCTTCAGGGTTTCGCAATCCAGGTATTCCGCATAAACCCCCTTATGCATATTCAATAGAAGCATGCTAGGATTAATCATAGGCATAGCAATTTATTTTTGATATTCCAATTAACGATCCTTGGCAAACGGACTTCGTGATTCAGTTTAGGAATCCTTTCACAACATACATAGGCATTATTGGGTCACTCATGTACCTAACTGCAAGTAGGCCAGACATCTCCTACTCAGTTGGGGTATGTGCGAGATTTCAAGCAAATCTGAAGAAGTCGCACATGGAGGCTGCCAGAAGAATAGCCAAATACCTAAACGTAATTGAGTTATTAGGTATTTGGTACCCAAAATCTGACGTGCTGACTCTCAATGCTTATTCGGATTCAGATTTTGGAGGATGCATAATCGACAGGAAGAGCACAAGTGGAACATGTCAGTTCCTAGGTCACAAGCTTGTAAGTTGGTTCAGCAAGAAGCAACACTCAGTTGCCACATCTACAACTGGAGCTGAGTATGTTGCTGCAGCAAGCAGCTATGCTCAAGTGCTTTGCATCAAGCAACAATTGCTTGACTATGAGGTTGAAACTGGGTGTGTACCAATCCATTGTGATAACAACAATGCAATGTGTATCACAAAGAACCCTGTTCATCATTCCAGAACAAAGCACATCGACATGAGGCATCACTTCATCAGAGACCATGTCGAAAAGAAAGATGTTTCAGTGGAGTATATCCGAACTGACGATCAATTGGCTGACATCTTCACCAAACCACTCCTAGAGACCAGATTTAAGGAGCTTTGCATAAAAATGAGTCTACTAGAAATTGATGAAGTCTTTGTTGAAGAAGAGTAATGCCAAATAAAACTGAGTCCAAGCTCTGAATTTTCATGAACTCGATACGCTACTCAGTACGACGAAGCGACCCATCAGAGCATCCAAAGAAACAGAAACTTACCTCTATTCAAGCTTCAAACTGACTTGATGAAGAGAAACCAAGTTTCGAGTTCGTACTTAGAAGACCTTTGAAAGACGGATGCAGAATTAAACTGAGTTCCAACTCTCAGTTTATGAACTAACTCTTGGTCAGTTTGGAATTTTGAAAGGCGGGATTTCGAATTCCAAAGGCGATCGCTGCGGTTACATCGCTATTAATGTGTATATTACATCGATGAATCAGATTTTGGCACGTGGATAACGCTTCTTACCACGTCGCTCCAGTCAAATCTGAAATGCACATCGCGAGGCAACGTATCTCAATCATCGCCGAATATCAAGAAACCGAAAGATCACAAGGTACATCTACCTCATTTAAATGATCTTTCTCTCTGCTATAAATATGGTTCATTTGTTTCCTTTATGAAACAAAACAAAAACTTTTTCTCCAAAATCTCTATTGTCGAACCCTTCCTTCCAAGTTTATACTTCGTCTTCAACCAAAATTTCCCTTAGATCCGGGAAAATGGTGTTAGAACCCAAGCCTCCAGACATGAACTCACCACCCTTTTTGGATGTGGTCAAAGAGGGGGAAAAGAAGTATGAAAGGTACAGAAGACATCAGAAGTCTGAGCAGAGTAGCCACTCATTGTGCCAAAGAGGCACAAAGTCACAGTAGGAGTCTACTGTTGTAACATCCCACCCCTCGGGTCCGGCGATGTCAGGGCCTGCAGT
>JAPKLW010001291.1:91717-135543 GCA_026898455.1 Plectranthus barbatus
ACTGCAGGCCCTGACATCGCCGGACCCGAGGGGTGGGATGTTACAACTGTGAAGTGCCAAAGAGACACAAGAATCATAGGTAGAAGTCTACTGTGAAGTGCCAAAGAGACACAAGAATCACAGGTAGAAGTCTACTGTGAAGTCTCAAGACGGCACGAACTGCTCTAGCTCGTGGGAGACTCTTTGCTGCATGATGCGCACAAACTGTTAAATCGATTCATGCAGTCAAATGAGGATATAAGCTTGGGGGATACAAGACATCATCAGGTATGTTCTTGTCACTACTGATGGTCTTCATGACATCATCAGCACCAGCAGACCCCCGAAAATCACAATTGCAGTAAGTCAGCATGAGGGAATCCTATAGAAAGCTGGTCAGCATATCAAACCAGTATCCCTCATGCTTGCCTCTGCAGCAGCCAGTTTGAAGAAAATCATGAAGACCAGAAGCAGCCTAGTATAAACTTGAAATATAGTTCTGTAATAGGTTTCTTTTGTTAGTTTATCCCTGTACTTGTAATGAAAATTATTAAAGGGTAATCTGACTTGTTGATGACAATCTCTTTTTATCCAACAAAAAGGTCTTCGTTCTTCAAACCTGAACTTACACAATCCAGTGTAATCAGCAGGCTTCGGACTCTCTCCCCCTCTTAAGATTTAAATTGCTCTAAACTGACTAGAAAAATCAATTGAGCAATATTTCTCCAAGTTTATAAGGAGAAAATCTTAAGTAAAAAGCTGACATTGAGGGGAACTTTTCTGAGTTTATGCGATAAATTGTCAAAACTGTAAAAACTCTAAAGTTATCCACATCTCATCGGCTTAGGTTTCAGATGGCTTTGACCACACCAAAAAGGGGGAAATTGTTAGGATTCTTGTTAGAGAAATCATTCCTTACTTTTTGATGTTTTGGTGGGTCAAGGAATGTAAGCCATCTTAGTCAATTTTTCCAGTTTTTAGAGTTCTAAACTATAATCCTTGTATAGGATCGATCGAGTTGTAATAGAACTTAGGCTGAAGACCGAGCAATGAAGAATGCTCGAGAACTGACTTTCATCATGCCTAGCCTTGACCAAGAACTGTGTTGGAGCACTCAGTTTAAGGTCTATCCATACTGACCAGGAGAAGTCAGTATGAGGGCTTTCCCGAACTGACCAAGGAGAAGACAGTTCAAGGGATTTCCATACTGATCCGGAGAAATCAGTATGAGGGCATTTTCCATACTGACTGTGGACAGTCAGTATGAGGATTTTCCATACTGACCGTGGGAAGTCAGTATGAGGGCTAAGCTTTACTGACCTTCAAAAGTCAGTATAAGAGCATCAGTCAGACTCAAGCATTCGTATATACCTAAGTTAGTACGAGGTTATCCAAACTGGGTTCCTCAGGCTGAAAAGGAGTTTGACATAAAGTTAGTGTATAGTACACTGACGCAGGGCAGAGCAGAAAGGAGACCTAAGGCATGGGCTACGATTGGAGAATATAATCCATGAGTCTAACGTTTGGATTTATGTGTCTAATTCAAAATGTCAAAGGTCTTCCTTTATATAAAAGCCTGCCTTCTCAACCTTAAACGGTTACCTGAACATAATTCAAAATCTGAAAGTCTTAAGAAGACAAAGGGCATTTTCAGGTCATCTCTCTCTGCTAAAACTCTCTGAGTTTTCGTGTTCTTTAACACGAGACTTGAGTCTCCGACTCAAGTTATCCACCGTGCTAACTTCTCCTAGCACGAGGTTGAACCTTTAAGCTGAAGCTCTTATTGGTGAATATATCTCTCTGAGATATTTTCATAGCAGTCAGTTTCCTAGTCTGGGATTTTGATTCTCACGGGCATATGCCAACCACCTGAGTTCTGGGAAGAATGTATAAACATCCAACCATTCTGGGAAGAATTAGTAAACATCCAACCACCAGGAAGGAGGCTGCGGGGTGCGTCCCCACTTCAACCTGAAGGCTGAGTCTATAAGGAGTTCCTAGGCGAGTGCCACAACTGACCAGAGTACGGAGGTGCCACGAACTATGTATAGATCGTAAGAAGACTTACATTTAATTAGTGAATTATCCAAACCTTGGGTCTGAAGAGTGGATGCAGGATATTGAAATCCGAACCACTATAAATCTCTGTGTGCTGTTTACTGCTTTCTTACATACTTGCTCTGTTTTTCTGTTTCACAAACTGACTCTTGAAACCTTCAATACTTATCCAAGTATTGAAGCGTATATTCTGTGAAACTGACTTAAGGTAACACAGAGGCTTAAGCTTAAACTTTCCATACACAAAACTGACTATACTCTGTTTAAACAAACAATTGCAACTGTCATTTTATACTTCCGCTGCATACACAAACCTTCCGCTGCACAGTTTTCACTCTGATTTCGGGACCAACATTATTATAATACTTTCATTCAATAAATCTTTTTTAAAAAAAGTTTTTGATTAATATAAAATTTATAATCATTTAATATCTATTGCCTTATTTCTCAAAATTTTAAAATATTAAATAATATCAAGTATAAAATAAAAATAAAGAATCCCATAAAAATAGCAAAACAAGCAATCATAAAATTTAATTTTTATAAATAAATCTGCATTAAATAAATTTGTATTATAATAATAAAGTTTTAAATTTTGTGTTATAATTATAAAAATCATAAATTCTATGTTATAGTTGAAATATTTTAAAAAAGGGAAAGTCTTGGGTTACGCAGACCTAAACGATTTAGACGGGTTTTATCCATTAACCCAAGCCCAAACCCTTATAATATACCCTAATTGGGATTAATACCCTATTTGGGATGGGTCAACCTATTTGGGTAGGATAAAACCTGCCTAAACCATTTAGACCTGCCTAACGCAAGTTTTTGACTTTGAAAAATATGTTATGATTGCAAAAATAATAAAGAGTTGCGTTCAAATTTTTTTAAAAAAACCCTTATTTCTATTAGAAAGTGGCTGAAACGGAAAAGGCTATAAATTGAAAAACTTGAGAAAAATACGTAACAAAAGTCTGGAAAATGCAGAAGAGCAGCTTCACTCTCCTACAAACGGTATCTACTGCCGCTGTCTTCTCCGCCGTCTCCTTTTGGTATTTCCTTTCTCTCTCACATTCTCTCTCTCCATCTCTATCTTCTATTGATCTTCGTGTTTTATGGTAGGTACGGGTTCATGTTCGGCAGAGAATCATCGCGCAAGGAGCTTAGCGACCTGATAGATACCCTCCGCCGCACTGGTTCTGATCCTGCTCCGCCGTCGCCTGAACACTCTTAGAATGGTACAATTACCGAATCACTCTTCCGCAACACGTGTTTCTGTGAGTAGATATTTCAAGTCTGTCTATGTTAAGAATTTCATGGTTTCGCCCCTGAAAACTCGATCCCTGAATCTTTGCTTGATTTTATGTCTGTTGCCAAACGTATCAATTGACATTAAAAAAATAAAAATAAAATTGGAAGAACTGAAATTGTACGTTTGTTAAGCTCAAAGTCTCAAAATCAATTTTCCCGAAAGCTTTTCAAAGGAATATGAAAAATTATGTTCCCATTTCAATGTAATAATGTGATCTAAGTTTCACTTTTGTTTTCTGGCGCAACTAAGTCCCCCTTTGAATTAATGGCTGTATATATGATTGCATTGGAGCTGTTTAGGCCTGGGATATATCCAAATTAAGTCTTGGTTATGCTCAAATTCCTTATGTTCAATCTTAGCTAGGTGTATTTGGTCCTTTATTTTGAAATTATTCAGTCTTGCATCCAATACCTTCAATGCATGCCATGTCCTAAATTGATGTAATTGGTATACTTCCGGCTGCATTTGGTCACAGTAGACAACCTTGTGTGAAGAGCGAAGTTTCATCTGTCTTGTATATTTTGTAGTAGACTGTTGATGATCTTGAAAACAATGGTCTTAAAATATGACCAAGCAGTGTAATTCATCACAATCTGCATGGACTTAAAAGGAGCAAAAGTAGAATTTGAGTTTACGTACAATTTGAATGCTGCTAGGCGTCCATTTGGCTATGAGAAAAATGATCAGGCACCATGCAGTCATGAATCCATGGAGTGAAAATTTATTAAACTACTACCTTAATGACCCCTTCACGTCAATGCACTTTGTCAAGAAGCATTGCTGTCGAAAGATTCAAGATTTGTCCGTATTGGTTATTTAAAACCACTGTTTAGCGGAATTTTTAATACCATTTTGGTTGTTAGAAAATCTGAGTACCGAGAAAAATTTACAAATCCTTATACTGCTATTGTTTAGTGATATGCTACTTGGCAATTCATGCATTTTCCACCTTAATTTGGATCTCTTCCTTCCGGCTTCTACAGAATTTGGTTCTCTATTCTAAACTGACCCAGTTTTTCTGGACAAAATTATTGACCATAAATTGAATCATTTTGGGTCAATAAGTTGTAAATAAATCTGGTAATCCATTTAAGGTCCAGAAAAGAAACTTATATTTTCTAAATGGATCGGACTAGTGCATGGATTGAAAGCTTTTTAATTGAATGAAATGTCATTTAACACATTTAAATCAACTTTCATGCTAATATAATTCCAAGAAGAATATCACTGTATTGCTCATGCTTAGTTCCTGAGTGAGTGAAATTTTTATGGTGGATGAATTTATTAATACATTGTGGCATACAAATCTGTTGAGCTGTGTCAAGGGTCTCATGGGTCAAGGAATGCCCAATATTGAGTAGTTGGCTAAAACATCTTGAAAAACACTATATTCTTGGGCACAAGTGATGCTACCACACAATTAAATGTTCAAAAACAGCAAATCATCTTATGACCAGTAGATATTGTATTCATTTCATTTAAAAGGGAAACTGGCAATGGTGCTGGTTTTATGCCAAACTTCAAATGCCTAAGCCAGGCAGTTTGCTAGAACTTATGACTACTTTTATGTGGAGGAAATAGTAATATTGTTAAGTTTTTAAAACTGAAGATAAAATGAAAGCCCATAAAACTGGAATCATTAATTGATGATTTTGAGGTGTATACTGGTGAAGGCAAACTGATATAATAAAGGAGGAATATGATCTTTTTGGCCTAATAATTAATCGTATGTAAAAATGATCACTTAAGAGTTATATTTGATCTTGTATACCAAATAATCAATTATTGATTCTCAACAGATACTAAGACCTCAAATTTGATGCTGCGAAATTCCAGAACTTATCAAAGTTTGTTTTCTGATAAGAGTTATGACAGGTTCACATCTTATCTTGATTTAAATCATCTGATTTATTGGAGGGGCAGTATCAAGTGAAGTGGTAGACTCTTGAGTTATTCTCAAAATCTCAGTTGTAATGTACCCTGGAAGCATGCTTTTCTTCTAAATTTTGATGCTCTTGCAGTTGTTGCTTAGTGATAATAATTTCCCATTCCATAACTACTCTTGATTATGTATAATAGTGAACTTGGGTGTTAATGTGATGGTAGTTTAGTAACATCATTCCTTTACATGTTTTCTCACTTTTACTTGCCTTCTTTGTATCAGTAGGAGCCTTATGTTTCACCTCTTGATGTGAAATAAGTTGGGAATGACCAGAATATGGTTGTACAGTCTACATTCAAGAAAAGCATGGACCCTGCTGAACACACATTTGATATATGCATGTATGGTGTGGTTACATTACTTGATTGATTGTAATGGTATCTAAAAACTAACAAGTTATTTCTATGCTATTGCGTGTGAGAGAAAACTGAACAGCAGCTAGTGTGTTTCGAGAATACGAAAAGATCATCTGTTAAATCTTGATCTCCTATGCGCATTCGTAACTTCAACGTAGTATCTAGTGCTAGTGCAAGCACAAGAAATTCCCACGTCTTAAGCATGCTAATGTTCCGATCCTTTCAAACCAATATATAAGGTTACAACTTTATTTTGTTAAATCTTTTTAAAAAAAATAAAAAACTCAAAACCGTCTATAATCGAGAGTCGATATTAGAAATTTTCTTACATCACAATTTAAGATGCACTGATGGGATTCAATACTAGACTAGACTGAAGATTTCATGTAAGAAAATAATTTTATTAGGTAAGTAAAAAAGTGTGATATTCTCCAGCCATGCATTCTACCGCTAACAGGCAAAATAGGCCGGTATACGTATAACTCAGCGCAGATCCTACTATACACATGCATCTTATTTCCAAATTTCGATGATCGAAAAAATGAAGGACATTCATGCTGGAATCACCTATGTCCGGATGCGTGCTGCACCGGGTAGGTGACCGGAGCCATGTTGATGGGGGCACCGGCTCCATGAACTGGAGGTCCAATGCCGTATGCCATGTGCGGTACGGGTGTTCCGACTGCTGATCCGAGGGGAAGGGGCCCTCCTATTGGTTGTCCCATGGTGACGGGGGATTGAGGAAGGGGTTTGTTTGATTTCCCAGTGCCGGTGATGGGGACTGAAACTTCTCCGTTGTTGACACTGGTGATGTCGTGGATGCTGGATCGTCTCCTATCTTTGTTCATGGAGTTCAAACGGATGAAATACTTCTGAGCATGGCTTGCCACTTGCGTCGGAGTCCTCGTCACCACAAAGTTCCGAGATATGCTCCTCCAATCGCCTTTCCCATATTTGTTCAACCCAAGAAGAAATAACCTGTTTGTTGAGCACACAAGTAGATTAAATCTCAAGTTTTGACCAATTTCTTTTAGTTTGCCTAGATGGGAATGATGCTTCGTATTCATCCACTTCAATAAATAACACCGTGAACAACAGATGAAGTGCATTTACAAGTTTTTCATGAACAAATCACATGGTGAAACAAGGAAATCAAGAAAAGACTGTGACAGGGAAATTATATAACCATTTCTTCACATATAGTAAAGTTAATGTCCAAGGAAACATGCATTTGAAGTTCCCTTTCCTATGGTGTAAACAAAAGCTTCCTCCTACATAAGTTGGGCAACAACAAAATCTGAAAACGATCATACATATATTCCAAGGGAAACTGAATTGCTTCAAGACATGAAATCCAAAAGTTTCAGCACTCTCTCTCACATTTAAAACAAAAGTCTGGTATATGCATAGCCGGAAAATTCTTAGTACTAAACCTACATCAAGACTATCTGTGCAACTGCAATACTCCTTTGAGTAGGACTAGGACACGACACCTATCAGGGTCTTGAAATATACCATATACATGAAGATTAAGTAATCTTCAGAGCTTTAGGTATTCTAACTATTCTCAGTGAGTTTAGTAGCTTCCAATTTCTGAAAAACTAGGTTATTATATATCTATCTTGAGTTGGCCACCCAACAATGAAACATTTGAGAGAAATATCATCACTACTGGAGGAATCCAATGCTACTGGGGTTTCTCAACAAGTTCTAAGATAATAATATTATGTGTGAGGATTATGTCCCAAACTAACAAGTGTATACCAAATTATGATCAACTATCCCATGTTCACACTCATTTAAATTGTTAAACTAATAAATTACACAAAACAAAAATAATCATGGGTCCAATTTGTAAATTTACGAGTCAGCAAAGGCTTAAGCAGGACAGGAGAGTGTCTAAAGATAATTGAACCAGCATTGCTCCTTGAAGAGATGGAAATCCTAGAAACAATAATTAGCGCGTACAGATTTCTTTGTACATGATGACAGATATATTCAAGTTAACCACTGTCTTAACCAAGAAGACATTATTCAGACACAAATTTAGTGGTTCAATGAATGTTGCATATTAATCAGAGTGAATATCTTCATTTTCTCCAGAACAGTATCAGATGAGCAACACCAAGAAGAAAATTGAGTTTTTTTCAATGTTGTAAAAATCGCTAGGCGCTAGTCGGGCGGTCGAGGGGGGCCTAGCGCCTAAGCGGTCTAGGCGGGGATTAATCGGATTCTGGGCGGATTCTAGGCGGTTTAAGTATTTTTATTTTTTTATTTTTTATATATCTCAAGTAATATATAAAAATCTTACCAACAAATTATATATTTAAAAAGCAAGTAAAATTTCAACATTTTATATGTATCTCAAGTAATATTCCTGCAACAAACATCCTCACATTTAAATCCAAACGTATAAATATTCTTGCAACAAGCATTTTTATATTTAAAAGCAAAATCCAAAATAAAAGTAAATCATAAACTAAAGTTTAAATATTCCTGCAACAAATATTAACACAATTCAAATCAATCCAAAATAAAAGCAATGAACAAAGCAAAGCCTAAAATAAAAGCAAACCATAATGAAAGTTAAATATTCGGACTACAACCATCCACACATTCGGTGGGGGCCGTGGGTGGAGGAGTATGGCGTGCGGAGGTGAGGATTGAGGAATTGTGAATTTGGTTGGGAAATTTGATTTGGGAATAAAATTAATTTTACACATTTATTCTAATTTTATATTTTTATGTTTTTAAATATTTTTTGAAATTAAAATTTAAAAATTGAATTTACAATTGAAAATAAAATTTAAAAATTGAATCTACAATTAAAATTTACTTCAGCCGATTTTTTTTCCGATTAATCAGCGATTAATCCGATTAATCCGCCTAGACCGATTAATCGCCGATTAAATTAAAACCGGTTTTTCTAGCCGATTTCGCATTTATCGGGGCGGTGGACCTCCGCCTACCGATTAATCGGCGCCTAGGCGGTCCTAGGCGCCGATTTTTACAACATTGGTTTTTTTAAGGAAACTCAACGACCTGATAGTTGTATTTATATATGTACAGAACAGATGAGGTTGTAAAACGAGATTATAATAAAGGTAATCAAATGCAGGGTGATTCACCTGTGTTCATCCTCTGTCCAAGCAATTCCCTTACGACGCTCCTGATCCGACCTAGAAGACTTGCAGTCACCGTTTGAATTTCCACTCTTTTTACCAGTTGCTTCATCGCCAGCAAGACTGGTTGAGCCATCTGAAGAAGAATTGTAACATGGGACCTCTATGAAACCAGATTCGATTTGCTTTACATCATCAACTAGAAGTTGGTAGTGGTGTTGAACCTCTTCAACAGATTTTCCAGGCACATCTGCTGCAATTTTCTCCCATCTATCTGAACAGCCCTCGGGATAAGAAGCTATTGCTTTCTCAAATTGTTTATCCTGCTCCCTACTCCACACACCGTTACTCGATTCATCAGCCGGCATCTAGTCTACTTAAATCCAAACCCGCGTGAATGCTTCCAAAATATAAATACTTAAGATGTTGTAAATATATTTCAGATCTGAATTCTTATGATAGAAACACACCACCAGAAATTGGCTTTACTAGTAGAGACAGTCGAGAAACATTAAATATCATCAAGAACCACACAAGCACATGAATGGTGACTTCCCTCAGAGTTGAAGTATAAGCCTCTAGTGAAATGCTGACCATATTGAGGGAAAGAGACCATGATAAAATATCTCCCAAAATCATGAAACCTCAACTTGTAAACAAGCACATAGTTATCTAAGAAAGTGGTAGTGGTGAATGAAAGATGGACAAATCACAAATGCAATCGGCTCAATGTGATAGTAATTAGGGCAGGGTAGTGTGTGTGAAAAAGACTACCATGGTATCAAACAAAGAAGAACGCCCCAGAAGTCCAACATGGATGATAACAGTATTCAAATTGACACATCTCAATCACCCAAAAAATAACTTTCCCCAATACAAACACACCCTTATTTTGCTACTACCAGCAGAGGCCCACATCACACACAAGCAACTACACCTCAACTTACCACTCAGTTAAAATCTCAAACGCATCCATAAAGGTACAAGCTTTATGATTTCTGCTCCTAAAGCAGCAACCATTTTCACAAACTCAATAGAAATATGAAACCCCTTTTATCCATTCTAAGACACGCTAGCAAGCAACGCAGTGAGCAAGAATTACATCCCTATTAAAAAAAAAAAAAACCATGCAAAAGTATGGGTCAGGCAATTTTCTTGATGTCGAAATCCCGAATTATGGAATCTATTCCCACAAACACCCCTTTAAACGCCATGAAAGTGACATAAGAAAGCGCACAAAACTGCAATATTAATACTGTTCTTGAAAAAGTTGCAGATTTTCCACCTACTTTTCTTTTTATGTATTTTCATTAAAATTAGAGTTTGACAGAATTTAATCAGAGCCCAACCTTTCCACACACAGCAGCGGCCGTAAATCTAACCTTTGATACCCTACCAAGAAATTTCTTCAGCTACCTCTCTCTCTCTCTCAAAACATAATTTACCCACCTTTGAGCAAAAACTTCCCACTTCAAATTAATTTATTGTGAATTTGCGATGACTTTTTTATTTAAGAACATCAATTATCAAACCCGATCATATATTTATGACTGCATCTGACCAAAATACTATACAATCAATCATTTTTTTTTGAGATCAATCATTGGTAGCTAGTTTAATACTCCCGCCAGATTAGTCCATATTTCCATTTTCGTTGTCCCACCAGATTAGTCCACTTTTCTAAAATGGAAAAAAATCTCCTCACATCAATAAAATATAAATTTCACTGCACTCACAAACATTGATTTCTGTGCCGAAAGCAAACTGGACTAATCTAATGGGACGGATGGAGTATTATTTTTTAATGATATAGTATGATAGTGAATATTCATTATTAATTTTGAAACTAAAGCATATTTTTATTAATATCTTCATTTTCTGTAAAAAAGTACTTTTATTTATTGAAAATAGTCTTTTGAAATAACATAATTATAGAGACAAAACCTTAAATAGTTTATTTTATGTGGAAATATATCTAAATAGCCACCTTAAGGTCTTTGACCATGTTAAAATCTTAAATAATCAATATTATGTACATATTCAGTAGAGTGAGAAATTCAAAATACCCATTTAGATTATACACATATCAAAAATACCCACTTTTTATAACACATATCAAAAATACCCAAAAGTACACTTTTCAGTTAAAGTGACATGTCAGTGTAATTTTTTTCAAAGAACAATAATTTTTTATTTAAATTTTCTTAGCTTTATCATTTAAAATACTGGAAATATTCCGATTTTTAATAAAATAATTGAATTAGAATTTTTTTGAAAAATCAAATTTTATTAAAAAAATAAATTAAAAATTGAATCAGATCCGGATCAGACCAGGATCAGACCCGGAACAAACCAAATATAAAAAAATTAAAAAAAAATTATTCCGGGTCAGTTCCGGGTTTTTTTTTTTAATATTTGGTCTGTTCCGGAACTGACCGGAACTGACCCGGAACTGACCTGGAATAATTTTTTTTTATTTTTTTATATTTGGTCTGTTTCGGGTCTGATTCGGGTCTGTTCCGGTCTGAATCGGACACTTATTTTCTTTAAGTTTACATTTTTTTTTTAATCACATGTGGAGAAAAAATAAAAAAATAATATAATAATTAGATTTATATTCAAAATTCATTTTTGTTTTAAAAAAGTACACCTGAATATCTGATTTTTGCAGGAAATTGTACTTTTGGGTATTTTTGATATGTGTTATAAGAAGTGGGTATTTTTTATATGTGTTTTATAAAAATGGGTATTTAAAAATATTTCCACTATTCAGTAATTGGTCAAAATTGCGAGAACTTCCTAAGACTATGTTTATCCAACCAAAATAATATTTAATTAATTTCTCTCTCATCCATATAACTCAATCCAACCATAAAATTTTTGCATAGTTTATCAATGACCACCCAACGACATCATTATATAATTTTTTTTATTTGATTTAATTTTATTTTATTTTTAAATAAAAATATTTCTTGTAATTTGATTAATAAAAAATTGAAATAAATGATGATATTCATTTTCTCAGAAAAATTATTGACTAAATTAAAGTGAAAAATTAAATATAACTAAATATTATTGAGACTAAATTGATATAAAAGTATTACATATAAAATTAATTTAGTATATATATATATATATAGAGTAGCGTTCAAACCTGAATCATATATTGTGAATGAACATTGACCATATATCTAACCGTCCAATTTTTTAATCTAATGGTTGTAATTTGGACATGTGACATTTAAATTATATTATTTTAATATCAAAAGGGCTTTTTAGGAAGAATTGAAATTAGAATATATAGTATCTATTTCTAGTTTGGTAATATCTTATTTACATGCAATCAAACAAAGATATCATATCTTTTTATTTCTTTTCATATTTTCCTTGTTAGTATTGTTTATTTTCAGCTTTTGTTTTCGTCTTTTATCTCCATTATCGTCCCTGTTATATTTCTTCGCAATACAATTCTTTTGTGATGCAGTTCAATGATATAGAAATTAGCAACGATGAATCTTTAGGTTTTTGTATTTTTTTTTTTAAAAAAATATGTTTTGTGTATTTTATTCATTTGGATTACATGTCGTTGTTTTCTGTGTTTTCATTGCAAGCGTGCGATTTCTTATAATTTTATTTCTATTTATTTTATGTATTAGTTATGATATTATTTTTATTTGTTTGTAACGCGTATTATTCATCATTGAAAAGTTGAACTTTGGTGTTGTAGTTTTTGTTTGCGTAAATCTGAACAAGTGTTCAATTCTATCGATTTTTTTTTGGAATATGGTATTGAACGTAAGCTTTTTATTGTAGTTTAAGTATTTTGTTGATCGTATTTACATGTAATTAAATAACTTTAGTTATATCATTGTTACATACTTTTTTTATCAATCCGTTTAATTTATTTTCAATTTAAAATTTTTATACGTGTGATGATTTTTGAGGCCCTAGTAGCGTCTAATATGTTTGTTCGTTGTTTTTTAATATATTTTAAATTAAATGTGCAATTATTTATTTATTTGTAATTTTATAATGTTTGTAAAGCATTATTTATCATTTATTTACCTAAAATGTACCATTGTTTAAATTATTATTGATCATTTATATTACTTAAATTTTTGTTTTGTACGCTCCTACATGTGATGATGATCTGAAGCCATATGCGGGTAAATGTTTTAATAGCTTAGAAAATGCAATGAGGTTTTACGAGGAGTATGCAACACATGTTGGGTTCGACACACGTATTTACGGTAGTAAAAATGTAGACAATGTACTTACATGGAGGTACGTTGTTTGTAGTAGGGATGGTAAAAAACATTCCGGACAGGATGATGTTGAGAATGCTCGAGATGGTTATGTTAACAAACGTAGACACATGTCTATAAGGTGTGAGTGCAAGGCTCGTATTGTTTTCAAGTATGTGTCTGACATTGGTTATGTCGTGGATAAGTTTGAAGAATTTCATAATCATACTATGGTTGCGGTTGAGCATAAGCATTTTATGAGGGTTAACCGTAAGCTGGATACGATGCATCAGGAGTTCATAGTTGATTGTGTAAAGGCTAGTATAGGTCCAACACTTACTTACAAATTACTCAATGAATTGCTTGGTGGTTATGAGCACGTAGGGTGTACTGTTGTTGAGGTTGTTGGTCCTAGATCAGAGTCGTCGTGGTGAATAACAAGCAAGTCACACACGAATGCAGCAGAAGTTTAAAGTATATCTTGCACTTATGTTCTTGTTAAAATGTTTTAGCTCGGAGTTGAGATTAGGGTTTCTTACAGTCAAATACTCTAGCAACTATCGTTGCTAGGTTTCAAATCGATGAACAGAAACAACGCAATAAAACAGTAAAGAACACACAATATTTATAGTGGTTAGATCCAATAGATCTACGTCCACTCCTCAGCCGTTTCGCTGAGAATTCCACTAAAAAGATATGTGAAATACAAGGATTCGCCGAACACTTGTAGCAGGCGGTGAACTTTCGAGCCGGCCACTACAAAACTATCCTCCGTTACTTCACTCTTTCAGTCAGCAGCTCCGGCCAAGTCAAGGGCGCACCTTCGTAAAACTTGTCCTTCGCTGTAATGGAGGTTTTATAGTTCTCTCCTGAACTTTGTCTGATTTCGGCGGCTTTTTCCCGTGAGTGTCAATCCCTTTTTAGAGTTGTGACTACTGGATGCTTTATATGATTGGAAGTTATCCCAATGATTGAAGGTTCTTGAGCAAAGTTAAGGAATCTATTGAATGTAGTGTCGCGTATTCAATGTAGTGACACTTGCTGTTGAGAGCTTTTAAGATTCTTCTTAAATGTGGGCTCTCAACTAACTACTCTCTTTTTTTTGATTCCCAGGGCACGAAGATATTTCTCACTATGCGCCCGTATACTGGCCGTGATGTTGACCTGATGCCTTGCTCGAGTCTCAAAATCCATAGTGGTAGCAGCTTTCTTGCTCATGTCGTTCTTGTTAGCAACATTTATTTCAGCATCTTGCTTCTCTGCTGTGGTAGTGGGTTGCTGATCCGTTGTTTGCTTGTCTACCTCAAGGTCTGCCGACTCTCCATTTTTATGCATCTTAAGGTCAACATTCACTGTCTCTGCTGCCTCGTCACTTTCCTTTCTAGAAGGGTTCTGGCTGTCTTCCTACACCAATTCTTTTTCAACAATTATTGTAACCAACTGACTTCCTCCTTGCGCAGTCAGTGGTGCATCTCCAAACACTTTCTCAGCTACATGACTGCTATCTCCTTGCTCAGCAGTCTGTAGAACCAAATCTCCTTGGTTATCATCAGCATTATTAGCAGCATCATCACTTCCCCCTTGCGCTGTGATGTGTTGTTCATTCAAAATAGCATAGCTCCTTTCTCCTTATGTACGAATCTGCTTCACCAAAGACTCCTCAGACCTCCTAGGCACCACATCCTGTAAATCCCGGAACACTCCTTGCCTTTCCATTTTGTTGAAATCAGCATCCAATAGATCATCTGGATTTACAACTATTTCCTCAACATCACAAACCTTGGTTTTACCCTTGGCGATCCGTGCCTTCTTGACATCTTCCTTGGTGATGCATCCAGGTTCTTCTCCGGCCATGATCTTAGCATTCCGCTCTTCATACGCTGTCTTTACTATTGGAATTGTATACATAAAAGCATTATGATTGGTATATTGGGAAACGTTATGTTTGATATACTGGTAATCATTAATGACTTGCAATAAACAACTCCTGTCTGAATTAACAATCATACGATGCGAACAAACACATCCAGTTATCTCGTCGATAGGGAGATCATACGGTGTGTAAGAGATCACAAAAGATCGTATAGATCGTTCGACCTAGCGAGATATAAACAGTTATCACAGCTGAGACAGTTTTTGGTTTGGCTGTCGGTTTAGGCTGCGGCACACAAGTCCATAAGCGGTTTATCTTGACTGCTTTATGTGACCGGTACATCTCAATGTATTGATAGGATCAACAGTGAGATGAACCATTCCACTTGACATATGAATGAGTAAAGATCTCGGTAACTTGGTCGGATCTAAAGTCTATTGAAAGCTGAGGGGCACACATGAGTTGACTATCACTTTGATTTGCTATGGTGGAGAGTCTTACATGTACTCGTATACCTGCATCTTGGGTGATGGCAGTTTGTGTGGGGTTTCCTCAGGCTGGATTTAGATAACCATATCCGTTTCAGGATGGTGACATTCCCTGGGAAGCTCACGAGGTTCGTTATGCTAAGTCCTGCAGGCTGAATCATTGATTCAAGCATAAGCGATAAGGGTTGAGTGGTACTACTCAGGAATAATAAGAGATTAATTAATTACAGCTAATTGTCATACGCTGTGAATGCATTTTCTTTGCATTGACTTGCACAGGAGGATGAGTGGGTTCCAGCTGAGTGATGTCCAGTAGGTTCTCATATTCTTTGAACATAGCATCCTGTTCTGCTTTCCTTCTCTCTTCTTCAACTTCCTCCGCAGTGAGTGGAATAACAGTTGGCAGGATAGCTTGTCCTTGGTAGGGGTCTTCTTTGTTAGAAACTGGTTCCTTAGGGTTGACATTGCTTTTTCCTTTCGGAATAAGTGGTTCCTTATAGTTCTTCTATGGTTGTTGTTTCCAGGTTGCCGGTATGTAGTCGGAGCACATCAAATCTTCACCACAACAACGCTTTCCTTCGGGTATGATTCCCTCAAGACAATTACTGATCTTGAGCCCGAATCCCACATCCTGTGTGAACGTATGATCTGTCTTCATATTCTTATTCTTGTATACGTGCGCCAACCACTTAGTGTAGATGAACCATTCCCAATTTCCACGAATTTCGTCGCCAATCACCATCATCACAGCAAAATTCTTATCACTCAATTCTGAAAGAGAGCCAACTTCTCCTACCAACATCCTTATGACAATCTGTGCAAGGCTCTTCATGGGTTCATCGAGCGACCTTAGTGGTGCCACCATCTTCCACGGCTCGTTGTATGCAGGTAACTTCACAGACGCCATCTCTGCTCCATCTCGGCATTATTTGTTACTTTGTAGATAGCAACTTCATTTCCATCCATTTGGAACCCAACTTTGCTCCCTACACTACAAGACTTATCACAATCTCTGTCCCCAAAACACTTTTGTGAAGAATTTTTCACTTTTATCAACTACGGCTCGACGGAGAATTCTGCAACTATGTGAGGCCTGAATTTAAGGGATTCAGCAAAAAAGTACTTTAGAAGACCTTCACGGTCGAGTTTGCCGATGAGTATGTCACAGAAGTGCGTTCTGAATAGGGGCTTGTAGAGAATCTTGTCCTTCTTCACTTGAGTTGCCCTCCTTTGTTCAACGGTGAGTTTGCCGGGTATCTTACCGTAAGTAATAGCTACCAGGAGATAGTAAGAGATGGATTCATCAATATCTTCCTTCTTGACGATCCTTTTGAACGTTGGCTGAAACTGTTTTGGTTTTCCGGGAATGATTGGTCTTCCAGATGCTTCGGCAGGGGGACTGGAACGGTTGGAGGATTCTGCCATTGATGATTTTTTTGAAACTCAAAGGAGGTATAGAGTTGAAGAATTTTGAAATCAGAAATATATGAGGGAATAGTATTTGAAGGTCCCAATCCAACTTCCTTTACGCAATTGTAATTAATCTTTCTCCTGTGAGCAGTTGGATTTTATTTCTGATCTGGATGGATCGACGGTTGAGCGGTTGGTGACGGTTCACCTTATTTCCCAATATGATGGAAGGTTGAGCGTTGCTGACGTGGCTTCTGGTTATTCATCGCCTCCCTGAGCTATAATCACCTTTCCAATTAATGTAGACTCTGCTGCTCCGTCAATCAGATAATCCTACTTTTCAAGGGATTTTAGATCATTAGCTTCCTTTTGATTGCCAGGACTTCTTTATCATGCAAAAAGGTACTTTGCTGGAAGTTTTAATGTCAGCAAAATGTAGGCCCGTGCTGAGAGCTTGGACTCAGCATTCAATCAATTCCTACTTATTCATAATACCTTAGATACCAGTGATTTACTGAGAGCTTTGACTCAGTAATGAGCTTGTTTTCTTCGGGTATCTTGGGTTTCCTTAGACCTCTGATAGTTTGCTGAGAGTTCGGACTCAGCATATCACATAGATTCGCAAGGTCTAGATTTCCCGTAGACTGTAGATATCTGCTGAGAGCTTGGACTCAGCAATCTAGCTCTTAAGTATGTTAGACTTTCATACTTATTCAAGTACAAGTGTCTACTTCAGCAGTCTTTGGGGTTCCACCGAGAGCTTGGACTCAGCGAACTAAGAAGACTCATAAATTATGTCATCCTTTTGTGTTCTTGAGTCTTCTTACTGAGAGCTTGGACTCAGTAATCAATATACTTCTCCTAAGAGCTTGGACTTAGCAGGACACGTTGACTCCATAAGATATCAGTAATAAGGCAGTTGAGAGCTTGGACTCAGCTTAAAACTTCGAATCTTCTGATATCTTAGAATTACCATAGATAATTGAATTCTGATGAGAGCTTCGACTTAGCAACCAATCTGTACCATGCTATAATTGTAGCAATCTATGGTAGTCTATTGAGAGCTTGGACTCAGTAGCTTTCTTTCCGGTTTTATCTGCTAACCCGAATATAGCAAACAATTCACAAATTGCTGAGAGCTTGGACTCAACATTCACCATTTATATACTGAAAGCTTCGATTAAGTAGAAAGTAATCAGCCTCTTCCTTAGTTCATGAATCTTTAAGGTTCAAAGAGTTTTTACTGAGAGTTCGGACTCAGTAATCGTCGGGGTATCTGTTGAGAGCTGGGACTCAGCAGTCAGCAGAGAATGATTTGCTTGAAAGAATTCTTCAATTTTAACCATCAAGCACTCTGCTTCCGACTTATCTTTTTGGGGAGACACTTTTAAAGTTCCTATCTTTTGATTTTCCTTTGCATCTTCAATTTTTTCATCAACGAAAATAATAAGTATTTTAGATAGGATTTTTTTTACACAAGGAGTGTAATGATCTAGCATTTTGTTTAGGCAGTTATTCTTTTGAGACAACAGAGTATTGTCATCAAAATAAGCATCTTAGTTTACTGAGATCACTGATTTACAAGTGTTACACTTCGCAAAGTAAAACTACAAGTTATAATGATCCAATCTTTTCTTCGAACTGGTCCAAATAACGCCTTTGCTAGATCTGCTCCTTCTTGCTCTCTTCCCCGAGCTCGTTGCTGCAAGTCACCCACTCGCGCAACAACGTCTTGTTGTAGGCTGAGAGATATCCAGCTTCAAGTTCATCTTCTACCTCCTTGAACTTGCGCTTCATGTGGACATCTCTTCGGCTTTCAGCCTTCTGTTTCTCCTGTGGACAACATATGGAAGAAAATCCGAATCCAGCAGATCTCACCATCTGCTCGGATCGGCTCTCTTGTCCACATTTCTTTTTAGCACCTGGCACTTCACAGATGTTTCCTACTTTGTAAGATGGGTAACATCTGCACTGCCAGCATGCTTAATCTCTTGCCCTGGATGCCAAGCAGATGCATTCGAGTTGCATCTACTTCATCTACAAGCCTATCCTTCATCTCTATTTCGTCTCCATTTTAGAACTTTCATCCTGGAAGAAGAGATTAGGAATTAGTAGTTTGGGAACCCACACCCAAAGGTGTTCCCAAATCATGTGACTAAGGAATATCCATCTTCAGACCCACCCAACAAGCTTATATCTCTCCAACGATATAGCTGTCATAGCCTGACAGAATGAAGCGCCTATCTCCATTTGGTTATAATATCTGAAAACCCATTATTAGTGGTGAACCGAGAATTGAGAGAATCTTCTTAGATATGATCTCTGTTAGGTGTTGATGTAGAAATCCCACCTTTAATTTGATGTTTTGATGTGTCAAAACTGTATACAAAGGTTTAGTCCTTAGAGTTATTACTTCATGTAATCCTTGTATAGGATAATTGAGTTGTCATAGTTCAGGAGAAGCAAACAGCTAAAAAACTGTGGAACAATTTTTAGGATAAAACTGTCCGAACAGAAGGACCAAAGAAAACTGTGAAGACAGTTCAAGTAGCTATATGCGAAGAAAACTGTGAACACAGTTCAAGAAGCAATGACCGAAGAAAACCGTGCAGACAATTCTAAACTGTCAAGGAAGTAATATCAATGAAAACTGTGGACACAATTTTTATAGAGAAACTGTCAAGAGGCGCTCACAGTTTCAGACAAGCACAATTTACGCAAAAGAAACACGCGAAAAGCAAGGAGCCTAACAGTCATAAAGAGCATTGAAGACTCAATGATAAGGAACAAAGATACACTCAGTTATGACTGCAGTACAACGTTGATCGAGCCTGACAGAACATGACAAAACTCTCTTTGCAAAAAGCATGGCAGTGTTCAGAAAAGGCAAATGAGCAGGTTTGCTCTAACAGAAAAGAATGGTCATTGATTGGACAACATTAAAATTGTCTCTACCGGCTACTTTCAAGAGATCCAACTATATATAGCAGAAGGACTAGAAAGACACATACACGAACTTACATTAAAAGCGCCCTTACTCTGTCGGATTTAACACTCACAAAATTCAAGGCTCTCACGCGAACGACATTTACTCTGTGTGTCCATCTGTAAACACGAGGCTATCTTGCTTATTGAATCATTTTTGATTCACCGTGTGACATTGAGTACACGAGGATTAAGTCTATTCAACTTAGTCTTTCTTGGTGTTCTTAATTTTCGAGTAAGAACATAACATCCTGGTTCTCTGTTGTGGAACAGGTTCTTACGGGCTATTGATGAGCGCTAAAATGATTGCTCAATTTCAGTGCAAACCAAGTAATAATATCAATCAAGGTCCCTAACTCGTTTCGCCCTATGGATAACTATCTAATGGTGTGGAATTTTATAGCTAGGAAAATCAAAAGTCGTTGAGTTGTATTCTAACATCTAAGCTTGTATGTAAACTAAAGTAGAACAATTTGAAAGCAATAACCAAAAAACATTATTCAACAATTTGTAAACAAAACAATATTCCAATCCTTCAAAAGCTTGGTAGAACAAGATTCAAAAATACTCAAGAGAGATAGAATGAATGTTGATAAGAATGCGGTTGTGCTTCAATTAAGTTGAACTTAGATGCAAACACTATTTAATCCCTAAATAGATGGACTATTACACTATACTAGCCAACCCCCTATAACGACGAATTGACCGTAGATGACATTAAAAACCTCAAACCACTACGTTATTGACTTTTAACTCACTCCCTATGGCACGTAAATCTTCATCCTATGCCCTTCCTCCGCACAGGGATTAGATCGAGGAACACAAGAAAACATGCTAATCACGACGCTCCTATACGCGTATTGGCTGTGATATTCACGTCAATTATCACCTAAGTTGGCTCTTACCTATATCTAGGTGAATAGGAATAAGATCTAGCATAACTCAATCTCATAGAGGGAGGTAAACAAGCACAATTCAACCTAATTTTCACACAACTTTATTCAAATCAACATCCAAAAGAAGTTTAGAACACCATACCTATCAATTGGATCATTACAATGTTGTATTGAAAACAAACCATTACAATTGATAGATCTAGATAGATTTCTTCCCCAAATTGAGTATCTTGATCTTGATCTACCCTTGAACTCTTCAAATCTTCACCAAGTGAGGTTGGATTAGCTCTTCGACACCTTGGATTAGGTTTGGAAGGAGATGGAAGATGGAAGTGTAGAGAGAATCTAACTAATTTTCGTGTAAAAGTGACAAAAGTTCCAATAAAATATGAATTTCCTCCTTTTATAATGAGCTAGCAGAGCCTCGGATCACCCGGGACAAGGTCGGATCACCCGAGATATCCTGAAATAGATGGATCGGCCGGGATAGATTTGACTCGATCAAAATCTGCCTCTGAAATGGCAGATTGGCCGAGCTCTACTAGATCCGCCGGGATATGGCTTTGAAATGCTCAAATCGACCGATCTTTGCAGGATTGATCGGGAAATGTCTCTAAACTGCCCGGATCGACTGATCTTTACAGGATCGCCCGGGATGCTTCTCTGAAATCCATCCTGCTGCTTTTCCTGCCCTCTCGGTCGATCCCTAATGCCATTAGCTATCGGATCAGGCAATTTTCCTCCAAAACTTAGCCGAAAATGCTGAATTATGCCCAAAACCTATCCTACACCATTCGACACACAAAACACAAAAACACAACAAAAAGAAGCCAAAAGCATATGATATGTGAGTAAAATGAACGCAAATATGCACGCACAAACATCGAAATAAAGGTCATTTTACATACATATCATAATCCCCCAAACTTGAACCTTTGATTGCCCTCAATCAAAACAAAGTAAAGCAATCATTCGACCTCGTGCAATACCTCATAGCTCATCTTGATTATCTTAGCATATCCTAGTCAAACGAGATTATCGCCTAACTTTGTGACATGATTAATGCTAAGGACTCAAACCACTCATCAAATATGGATAAAAGAAATGAAATCACTCCCTCACGTGTTTAGGGACGATGAGAATCACTCAAACACAAGATATCAAGCTCAATTTCCATAGGCTTGCATCTATTCTCACCACTATACTACAATGAGTTAGCTCCTAGAATCAAGAAGGTCTTTGCTTTGGTTATAACGTGGCTAACTAAAAAGTAGGTGGTTTTGGGCCAAAGTAACTAAACTCCTCAATTTCCGAAGAACCCCCCTAAAATGTAATCATCAACCACTAAACTCGAGGCTTATTCCATTCTCAAATCTTTTTTTCTTTTTCTTTGCTCATTTTTTCTTTTTCTCTTTTTCTTTTTTTTTCATTGGCACCCTCCTTCATTTTTTTTCATGTGGGTGTGTATTTTTTAAGACCTGCACCACTCTTTTTCCACAAAATCTTTTTTTTAAGTGCCTCATTTTCTATGATTTACATCAATCCTCTTTATTTCTTTCCTTTCATGCCTCATCAATTGCAATAACAAATACCAAACAATTCCCAACCTAACTCACATCACCATATTCACCCTCATTCTCTCTTCCCCCAAAACTTGGTCCTAATAATATCAAAGAAATATCTCCAAATAAGCTTAATCACGGGGGTCAAAGATATGAAAGGCAAGTAATAATCAAGGTAAACACCTTATACTCCCGATGTGTAAGATAGGACTAGGAATCGACGACCTAATATCATTTTCTAGTCACATACTCATGCTAATAGATCGAGAATATATGCAAGTTCTAGATTTTTCGCTCTCAATCTCACCTCTCTCAAACAAAATAGATATGACAATATCAAGCTCAACACTCACAGCTTTTTGTCAAGTCTCATGCATTAACCAAACACAAAACTCGGCAATTCAAAAGTAAGACTCAAACATGCTTTGACAACAAGATTCCGCTCTATCATCGGTTGAGGTAAAATTCAAACTTCACCTAGTAATCATGGTCCAATCTCAAGCCTAGTTTGGGTTCATCACACACACACAAGCACACAAACAATCCTAAGAACAACAACTACATGCAATGAATCTAAATGGCAAGAGAACGATAAGGTGTGTTACCCATCGGTAGCCACGATTGAACCGCTTCTCCAATGCCTTATGTACCTACTCACATAAACACAAAATACCACCAAACTTTGAGCATAATTCATATCATTAAGTTCTCATTTCCACCTATCAAACCACAAACCAACAATCAAGAATTATAAGACATTATCCACTAGCACGACCATTCAAACCAATCCATTCATCATTCCACAAACCAAACAAAATAGGAAGTAGTCATTCATACCAACTCATTAATAATTCCATCCAACATAAAATATCAAACCATAAACATCATGAATCCACATCAAAATCCAAATCCAAATCCATATCCAAAGTAGATCAAATCAATCATTATACAACTATATCAAATCAACTCCAATTTTAGGGTGGAAGTCATCCAACAAATTAACTAACTAAATGCAAGATAAGATAGAGGAAGAGAGGATAAAATGAACCAAGGCACCGGCTACCGACACATCCCCCCAAACTTAGTCAAGTGAGACTAAGTTTGCAAAAACGGTAGACGGTGCATCATCACTCCTCTCGACCCTGTGGTGATCGGTCACGGTGGCGGCGAAGGTATGACACCGGAACATGGCGCAGCAGCTCATGCACATCCCCCTGAACCTCGTCCACTCGCCGATCGAGGCCAGCAAATCGAGCAGCAAGAACAACCTGATCAGCATCATATCCCGTCTGAAAAGAGGAGAAGTCACCCTGCAAGGCCGTCATCCGCACATCGAAACCCTGCATAGACACAGACAAAGATGCAACAGAGTTAGCGGTATGTTGCATCGTCGAGACCAGCTGCTGCTGCTAATCCTCCATAGGTGATTGCGATGGTGCCCCAGTGCTCGTCCCAACTCCTAGTCCTCCGGGTTGCTGCTCCCTAGGTAAATGATTCAAGACCGTGAAGAAACCCTCCTGGGATAACACACCCACCACATCCTTGTGATCCTTGGGTCCATCAACCAATTAGACTTGTCTTCCAAATCAGCCACAACAATATACTCCGCACAAGGTAAATGAATAGCCAAACTCCCAAACTTGTAATATGTCTCACCACGTCGGCCTGGGACCAAAAATTTTCCTGCCACCAGCGAAAAAGTATCCCAAAACAAAGCAAGCACAAATGTCCCCGACAAATGAATATTCACAACAGCCAAGACAGGAGTAATCATACCACCACTAATAGAAGGAGCCTTCGAATTCCAAAACCTACTCCATCCGTCCATTAACATAGCACCCATAGAAAATTTTTTGCCATTCACCAAAGCATGTAGCATGTAAAGCTCTGACAAAATCACATTACTAGACTCATACCTACTGCACACCGATCCACCCACCAATTTATGAATGTATCTAAAAATAGGATTCCTAATAGCGGATTCTCTACAAGACTTAATGTTAAACGACCGTTCAAATGTCAAACCAGTAATGGACTCCCAAAAAACAGCAAGATTCAATTCCTCCGGCACAAATTCAGAATTTTCATCACATTCAAAGATTTAGTCAAGTTCATGCCTTTGTAGAAAGAATTCCTTACCTCCAATCTTGAACTTCATAGAAAGTGGAATGCTATTCGGACCTTTCAAGATAGTGACGGAAGCCAAGAATTATTTTGTCAATTCAATGTAGGCCGGACAACTTGTGGTGAGAAACTTCGACCATCCAATGCCCTTGAGTAGACTCCATACATCACTCTTCAACCCAAGTGCCCTCAAGGTATCCTTGCACGGATATTTGGTGCCCACAATTTGCCTATCCATCAAACTCTTTTATCTTGAAAACTCTTCATCATCAAATCCCTTTGGGCGTCCAATTGAGGAAGAAGAACTCCCCTTTACTTTCTTTCTAGCCATGAGAAAAATCAAGGAGTGAGAACTTTTCAAATCAGAGAAAGAAAACACAAGAAAGGATTTTAGAAGAGAAATTTAGACATAAATGGAGATGGGGCAAAATGAGCCCCAGATTTGCTTTAAAATCTGCGCAGGGATTGACCGATCCAAGGGTGGATCGACTGATCCGACGGTCTGTTCGCCAAAAATTTATTCTGCCCATCTAGATAAACCGAGCCTGCAGCAGCTCGGTCGATCTCATGCTCTGCCCGCAAAAATCTTGAATTTCAGTAGATCTCGGCCGATCCTACAGCAGCAAAGGTTAGGATCGACCGATCCTTCCCGAGCTGAGTGATCCAAAGCAGTCCCGGGTGAAATTTCCCTCTATTTTGCTACTTCCAAGCATCATTTCTTCAGTTGTTCAACTCCATTTCGGGTTTACACCTCCCCAAATCTTAATCCTTCATCACAAAATCAAGTAAGTCTTGCAAAAACATCCACAAATCAAGTGTCCTATATCCATTATTAACAAAACAACAAAACCAATGAAACTAACTACCTAAACAATTATTCCAAAAATCAACATTACCAAAACAAATAAACATTGGGTTGCCTCCCAACAAGCGCTTCTTTATAGTCAATAGCTTGACTTCTTACCTTGAGTTTGTCAATCATGATCAAAAGGAGCGGATCCGGATCTCATACCTTGTTCAAGTACCCAATGCTTGTCCGGGAAGACCAACTTTTGCCTTGCACTCCTAGGTGTCTCCTCATCCACTCTAGCCTTCTTTGTTCTTCCACGTTCATGCTCTAAATAATCCTCCAGATCGTCGTACTCCTCATTCACCATGTCCATATGGGATAATCGCAGATCATCCTCCTCCTTAAGTTCATGCTCTAATACCCCCCTTGTTCTCTATATCCACATTCAAGAAGTCACCAGGGAATGTAAAACTTGAAATCTCCACATGCACGTCTTCAACAACCCCTGGAGGGCAAAACAAAGCTTGATTAGCCATTTGAAGCACTTGACTAGTGGATTTCAATTCCCCCACGTTCAAATCCTTATACAAGTTCCAAGACATGACATTTACACTCACCCCGGAATCACACAAGGCTTGATCAATATTGGTGTCCCCTATCTTGCAACTTACAATAAAGCTTCCCGGATCTTCCTTCTTGTTAGCCACTCTTTTTCCTCCTAGCTCATCTCGCAAGTCTTCTTCATCTTTCAACTCTTCCTCAATTAACTCATCAAGAAATGGCACACATTGTATCTCCTCCGGATTAGGCATCTCGATGTCCCCTTTCCTCACATAATCAAAGAAAAGGACTTCTTTTTCTTGAACCTCCTTCCTATCTTTGACACTTTCCTTTTCAACAACGTTCACTTCTTTCTTAGCCAAAGCTTTGTCTTCCACTTCAAACTGCAAATTCTCCAATTTAGGAGTCATGACTAATGTCAACTCATCTCGTGTTTGCTCACCTTCAACCATGCTACAACTCTTCTTTTGAATGACCTCCGTATCACTCGGGAACTTCCCAACTTGCTGCTTCCCGCTAAGTTGTTTAGCAATGGATGATATTTGCAATTAAATTTCTGCAAACATCCCGTCATACTTTTCGAACCTCTTCTCCAACTCATCACTTGGATTTTTTCTAACCTCTTGATTGCCAAATCTACCACTTCCCCCGACATAGCCACCTTGATTACTACTCCCCCCATTCTCCAATTGCATCAGAGGGTTTAAAGCGTTGTTGGTGTTTGCATAGAAGAAGTTCGGGTGGAAGAGTGATAAAACATATTCCCCGGAGGGTTGTATTGATGTCGCATGTTGTTGTATCCCATCCTTGGATTTACAAAGTTCACGCTCTCCGTGTATCCTTCATCATATTTCATCATCATTACGTCTCCCCTTCTACCTCCCGAGGTAGACAATGCATCAAGCTTCTTTTGCATCAAGGCTATTTCCTCTTTTAACTCCCCACTTTCCTTCATCTCATTTACCGTCTTGACCGACCGATAATCTTTCATCTATTTTGGCCGATGATAACTATTCTCAGCCATTTTCTCGATTGTCCTCAAGGCTTTGTCTTCCTCTAGATCTAAGAAGGCTCCTCCCGATGAGGCATCCATCATAATCTTCGTATCATAGTTCAATCCCCCACAGAACTGACAAATTTGTTGACTCCGTGAGAGCCCATGCCTTGGACACTTCCGGAGTAGATCCTAGAATCGGTCCCATGCCTCATAGAGCGGCTCATCGTACCGCTGGCCAAATGAGGTTATATCAGCTCGCCTTTTTAATGTGAGACTAGGAGGAAAGAACTTAAACAAAAACTTCTCGCGTAATTCCTCTCATGTGGCTATATTTAATTAAGTTGAACTTAGATGCAAACACTATTTAATCCCTAAATGGATGGACTATTACACTATACTAGCCAACCCCTATCACGACAAATTGACCGTAGATGACATAGAAAACCTCAAACCACTACGTTATTGGGTTTTAACTCACTCCCTATAGCACGGAAATCTTCATCCTATGCCCTTCCTCCGCACAAGGATTGGATTGAGGAACACAAGAAAACATGCTAATCACGACGCTCCTATCCGCATATTGGCTGCAATATTCACGTCAATTATCACCTAAGTTGGCTCTTACCTAAACCTAGGTGAATAGGAATAAGATCTAGCATGATTCAATCTCATAAAGGGAGGTAAACATGCACAATTCAACCTGATTTTCACACAACTTTATTCAAATCAACATCCAAAAGAAGTTTAGAACACCATACCTATCAATTGGATCATTACAATGTTGAATTGAAAACAAACCATTACAATTGATAGATCTAGATAGATTTCTTCCCCAAATTGGGTATCTTGACCTTGATCTACCCTTGAACTCTTCAAATCTTCACCAAGTGAGGTTGGTTTAGCTCTTCGACACCTTGGATTGGGTTTGGAAGGAGATGGAAGATGGAAGTGTAGAGAGAATCTAACTAATTTTCGTGTAAAAGTGACAAAAGTTCCAATAAAATCTGAATTTCCCCTTTTTATAATGAGCTAGCAGAGCCTCGGATCGTCCGGGATGAGGTCGGATCGCCCGAGATGACCTGAAATAGATAAACCGCCACACAACCCACTCTGGATCAGCCGAGATAGATTTGGCTCGACTGAAATCTGCCTCTGAAATGGCAGATCGGTCGAGCTCTACTGGATTGCCCGGGATATGCCTCTGAAATGCTCGGATTGACCTTTCTCTGCAGGATCGACCGGGAAATGTCTCTGAACTGCCCAGATCGATCGATCTCTGCAGGATCGCCCGAGATGCTTCTCTGAAATCCATCATGCTGCTTTCCTACCCTCTCGGTCGATCCCCAATGCCATTAGCTCTCGGATCGGGCAATTTTCCTGCAAGACTTAGCCAAAAATATTGAATTATGCCCATAACTTATCCTACACCATCCGAAACACACAAAACACGAAAACACAACAAAAAGAAGCTAAAATCATATGATATGGGAGTAAAATGAATGCAAATATGCACACATAAACATCAAAATAAAGGTCATTTTACGCACATATCAACTATCACCAACTTTTGAGTGTTTTGGGAAGAACTCAACCATCCATCCACCAGAGATGGAGAAGGGAGGTTTGTCCTCAATCTGTTCCGATGACTGCCAGTTCTGAGAAGAATTCGAGGTGTTACTTGGCTTCGAGGAACTGGAGAAGAAGTGAAGATCAGCTACCTGGGCGAGTGATCCAGTTTACTGCGAACGGTGGTTTTCGTGGTGATTGGATATAGATTGTGAGGAGTGTATACTTCATTACTTAGTGAATTATCGGATTAATTTCCGAAGAGTGGACGTAGGACTTAAGGATCCAAACCACTATAATATCCTGTCTTATTTACAATTGACGCTTACTTTTCTCATTACACAGTTTTCAACTGAGTTTTGAAACCTTCAACACTTATCTAAAGTGTTGAATTGTATATCTGTAAACTGACTAATTAAACTGTAGGCTAAACACAGTTTTATAAAACTGAAATTGGGAAACTGAACCCCCAGTTTTAGAGTGCAACTCCTTGTAAAAACTTTCGTTGCACAATTATTCATACTCAGATTAGGGACCAACAAGTGGTATCAGAGCAGATCGGTCTTTCCAGACTGTCCTGTTTTGAGTCGTTTAGGACCGGATCCATATTTCCTTGCACTCTCATTTTTTGTTAAGTGTGTTTAGCGAGCAGATTATCTTAAGATAATGATGAATTATCCAAGGCTTCCCAAGTACAACCCAGAGAAGTTCGAAGTATGGAAGAAAAGGTGCCTCATCCAACTAAGGAGCCAACATCTAGAGATGGATGAAGTCTTGAAGAATGGACCTCTAAAGATCCTGGAGATTAGTGTCTGGCTCGGAGGAGGAGATGATCAAGGTGTTCAAATGGTAGATAAACCACCAGAAGAATGGACACTTGAAGACAAGAAGTGTGCTCAGCTTGATCCCATTGCACAGGAAATGATCATGCAATCTCTTCCAGAATCTCTCATGGACGAAGCCATAGAGAACAACAGTGCCAAAGAGCTATGATATTGGATCAATGAGCTTACTAAAGAAATCGAAGCTATGAAGCGCAACAAGAAATAGGTTTGCGTTGATAAATATTAATCCTTCCAGATGCTACCTGGTGAAACCATCAAATTAATAGAAACAAGGTTCAATGCCATTGTCAGTGAGCTGAAAGGTCTTGGAAGAGAAGAGAGTGTGGCTGACATGAATGCCAAAATTCTCTCAAGAATGCCGAAAGAAGATTGGTTTGTCAAAACCACCAGTTTAAAAACCATGGATCTTTCAGAGATGACAACCAAAGAGCTGTTCGCCGAACTTCAAGCCCATGAATGGGATATACAAATGGTGAAAAAAAACAAAGCTGCCAGAACTCCGAACTCAGCAGCAAATGATGATGTCGCATTCATTGTAAAAAGAGACTTCCAAAGACGATAAAAAAAGCCATCGCAGTTCGATAATACTGCCTATCAATCTTCTCCAGCAAAGGACACCTCCACCTCAAACCAGAAGAAGGAAACTGACCTGTCAGTTGCCAAACTGGAGGAACAGATGAGGAACCTGACCATACTCCTCGAGAAGGCCAAAGCAAAAGGAAAGGAAGCTCAGTCCAGTGAGCAAAGGTTTACAAAAAGAGAGCCACACACGTGTTATGAATGTAACTCTCCAGATCACTTGAAGTACGAATGCCCTCTAGTCTCTTAAGAGGAGAGAGACAGACTGAGGAAGGTATTTGAAAGGAGAGCTTCTAAAGTTGTGGTCAAAGCAATGTTGACCAGAACATAAGTGCCAGACATCCCAAACCATGATGACAGTTACTACACGTCAGAGGATGAGAATGATGAGGATGCATTCCTAGCCTTCATGGCAGCTGTTGATGGAGATGTCATGGATGAAGAAACTGATGCTTCAAATCACGAAATAGTGGTAACAACTCATCTACCCTTATCTCTAGCATCTACATGCATAGATGAGAGCTCTGAATTCTGTCGCTCAAATTCAGAAGATGTTTCTCTTGAAAACATTATAAAAGAGGTTGAGAAATTTCCTGAGATTAAAGATGCTTTAGCCAATGAAAATGTCTTACTGAAATTAGAAATTTCAATTTTGACCGATGAAGTCGCAAAGACTAGGTCAATCAGTGAGGAATTTGAAAAACTCAAGGAAGAACATTCCAAACTACTTAAAAATTTTGAAAATGTCTCAAAGGAATGTGAATCCAATAATCTTGAGCCAGCTAAATGTGTATGCACTTTCAAAAAGAGCTCAAGAAAACTAAAAGAAATTTTAAATGCTAAAAAACAACCATCCAATAAATACGGAATTAGATTTATGGAGCATCAAAATGAAGAAACCTTGAGTGAACATGCATCTAGTTCAAGAACTGAGAAATTTTTTTTAGGCTTTGTCAAAGCCAAACTCAGTTCAGGCAGTGTGTTGGAAAAAGGAAAAGTCAAATCCAGAGAGTCAGTCAAACAAAAAAGAAAAGACCAAATGTTGGTAAAAAACTGACTCCAAACTGGTACCTTGACAGGGAGCTCACATAGTTCGTAAACTGTACAAACAAACTGTCGAGAGAAAACCTAAATTTTCTTCAAAACTGGATAAGCGTAATGTTCAAAATGCGAGGAATCCAGTTTTACCAACAAGAACGACTAAGCACACGTAAATGTTGCAAGGAAGTCAGTTCGACAACAGGATAGAAATTCGAGAGGTTATAATAGAACTTAGTTCCATTATAACAGCTATCCAAATAGGACGAACACCTATTCGAGGCCTGAGTCAGAACAATTTTATCTTCCTAAGATTATGATGGCTAAACACCCGATAACTGGTTCTCGAGACTCTTTCAAGAACAACAGTTTCAGAAAGAGTTCATACACCACACCCCTCTCTGACATGCATTCAAATAGCATACATTATTTTAGAAGAAAGGTTAACCAATCACTAAAGAGTGATTAAGTTTCATAAACTGTAAAAGTGAAACATCTCTGGATACCAAAAGGATGGATCCAGAAAATTGACTTTGCAAGACCCGAAAGGATGCTGGGACATAAATGAAATTTTCTGTCTTGTAGGTACAGAATTCCCAGAAGAAAGCAAGATCATGGATACTGGATAGCGGGTGCTCCGCTCATATAACGGGAGAAAAGAAACTGCTCAAGAACCTCGTGATGTGTAGAGGATCATCCGTTACATTTTGCAACAAATCCAAGGGACGAGTAGTTGGAATTGGATGCGTGGAACACAATGGCATAACCATCAAGAACGTGTCCTTAATCACCAACCTGAAGCACAATCTTCTAAGCATAAGACAGTTGAATGAAAGTGGATACATCGTTAGCTTTGAAGAATCTGGCTGCCACATCATTGACAAAGTGACCAACGAGACCAAGATCAGAGGCATCAGGAAATGAGGTCTCTACATTGTAGATTGGTCAAGTGGATGCCTCATGGCACATAGTTCCTCAGATGGTGTAAACTGGCTGTGGCATAAAAGATTGAGTCAGCTGAACTTCAACTCTATCAGACATCTAGCCAAACATAATCTAGTTGAAGGACTGCCACAGAAAAAGTTCCAAAAAGAAGGAGTTTGTAAAGCTTGCCAGCTCGGGACACAGACAAGAGCCTCATTCAAGACCTGGCCAATTACAGCAAGCATGGACCGGATTCTGGAACTGCTCCACATGGATCTAGTTGGTCCAGTTACTCCGCCCACAATTAGAGGAAAGAAGTATACATTAGTAGTTGTTGACGACTACTCAAGATACACATGGGTGGTGCTGTTCAAGTCAAAGGATGAAGTAAAGCTTCAACTGCCAAAACTGATTACCCACCTTCAAAATGACAAAGGGGTGACAGTCAAGAGGATAAAGTCCGATAATGGAACAGAGATTTGTAATGTACCACTCATGGATTTTTGCGCTGAGATTGGAATCGGGCATGAGAAGTCTACTCCAAGAACTCCTCAACAGAATGACATTGCTGAGCAAAGGAACAAAACACTCAAAGAAGCTGTGAGGACCATGCTGGCCGAGACCGATCTTGGAAAAAGATTTTGGGGAGAAGCCTTGGTGATAGCCTGCTACACTCAAAATTGAAGTGCATTCAACACGCGGCTGTACAAGACTCCCTACGAGATATACAATGGTCGTAAGCCTTCTATAGCTCATCTTCGTGTATTCGGTTCTCCATGTTATATCCATAACAATGGGAAGTCCAAATTGAATACTTTTAGTCCTAAGGCTAATGAAGGTGTGTTCCTTGGTTATGGACATCCTTCATACAAGGGATATAGGGTATTCAATAAGACAACCCAACTTGTGGAAATAACATGTAATGTTGTTTTTTATGAAGCTACTCTAGTGCGCAGGACACTTCAAGAACTGGGTCTGGAAAATCATGAGATCAAGGATGTCAATGAGGAACCTAAAACTGATCTTAATCATAATCGAACAGTTCCTCTGACTAGATCTATGAATGATATTCCTGAGAATTCAGTTACCTCGGCTGGACTTCAAACAACCAAGAAGGCCAATGATGCTAATGTCATTGCTGAGGCCTTAAAATTTATAAATGTAGAAGATCAAAGCGAAGAGAAGCCCTCTGAAGCCAATGCAACAATATTGGAAGTAGAGCAACCTGAAGCCAAGGAAGTCAACCTAGAAGCAGCAAAGGAAGCAGCTCCAACTGACAAGGCAGTTGTTGTGCAGAATCCAGTTCCAGAGCCTGGGAGTGAACCATCTCACCAAGAACCCCCAGCAGTTCAAAATGAGCCCTCAGTTGTTCCCGTTGAAGCCATAGCTATGAAGAAGCCAGTTGGCTAAGAGATCATCCTATAGAGGTTTTTCTTGATGATATTGGAAATCCAGTTCGAACAAGGCAAAGCAGTGCATTGTTGTCATGCTTCATATACCAGATTGAACCTGTGAAGATTGGCAAAACTCTTCAATCAACGAATTGGATCAATGCGTTGCAGGAAGAACTAGGAGAGTTCACTCGCAATAATGTGTGATACCGAGTGGATAGACCAACACATCAATCCATAATTGGCACCAAATGGATCTTCAAGAACAAAAGAGATGAGATCGGCACCGTCATTCGAAACAAAGCTAGATTGGTTGCCAAAGGATACGCACAGTACGAAGGGATAGACTTCGATGAAACGTTCGTACCAGTTGCCAGACTAGAAGCCATTCGGCTATTTTTGGCATATGCAGCATATCATAACTTCACAGTCCTTCAAATGGATGTGAAGAGTGTCTTCCTTAATGGTGAATTGAAGGAAGAGGTCTATGTTGAACAACCCCCAGGTTTCGAGCAAGGAAACCAAGTCTACAAGTTGAGGAAAGCCTTGTATGGACTAAAGCAAGCTCTTAGAGCATGGTATGAACTGTCTCACAGTTTCTGCTCAAGAATGAATTCGAAAAGGGGACTATAGATAGAACCCTATTCAAGATAAAAGATGGAGAGGGCATCTTGCATTTCTGCTTTGCACTCCTCCATGATATGGCCCCACCTCCTTATGTAAACACATAGCAAGAGGTGGACTTCTTTTCATCCCGGTCTGCCTGGAAATCCAAATCCGTATAACCCATAGGGCACAATTCTTCACACTGATAGACAAGATAATAGTCTCTAGTCCTTTTCAGGTATTTGAGAATGTGCTTTACCGCAATCTAGTGCGCCTGTCCAGGGTTAGACTGATATCTTGCTACCATGCCAACGACAAAACAAATGTCTGGCCTTGTACATAGCATTACATACATGAGACTTCCGACTGCCAAAGCATATGACACCTTACTCAGCTCATCTTTCTCCTTTTGTGTCTCCAGACACTGATCCTTAGAAAGATATACGCCATGTCTGAAGGGCAGCAAACCTTTCTTGGCGTTCTGCATGCTAAAACGAGCAATCACAGCATCCACATATGAAGCTTGAGATAATGCTAACATCCTTCTCTTGCGATCTCGCAAGACTTTTATACCAAGGATGTACCCCGCATTTCCAAGATCCTTTATCTGGAACTGTTCGGATAACCACCCCTTTATGTCCGACAATACCTCCACATTATCGCCAAATAGGAGAATATCATCTACATAAAGTGCAAGGAACATCATGCTTCCGCTGACGGTACACACAACTCTCATTTGAACATTGTGAAGATCCATAGGACTTAATCATTTCATCAAATCGTAAGTTCCATGATTGTGAAGCTTTCTTGAGTCCATACAAGGACTTCTTAAGCTTCCAAACCAAATGTTCTTCGCCGTCATGCACATATCCTTTTGGCTGTTTCATATAGATGTCACGAATTCCTTAAGGTACCCATTTCGAAACACGATTTTGACATCCATCGACTAGATTTCTAAATTCATATGTGCTGCTATGGATAGGAGTGTCCGAATGGATTTGAGCATGGTTACTGGTGAGAAGGTTTCATCATAGTCTATGCCCTCTTTCTAACTATAACCCTTTGCCACCAACCAGGCTTTATAAGTCGTTATTTCCCCATTCGCTCATTTCTTACTCTCGTATACCCACTTGCACCCTATGGCTCGAAAGCCATCTAGCAGCTCAGTCTTCTGGTATACATCCACAATTGTTATGGTTTCTATCTCCGAATCCATGGCGACACGCTATTTGTCTGCATCCTTATTAGATACCGCCTCGTCGTAAGTCTATGGGTCAGTATCAAGTTAGAAGACTCTCCCATGAACATGTACATTTCAAGTTGCTGAACAACCCTCCGAATGCGATGAGGCATCTGAGCCGTGTCAGTAGTTGGCACAGTACCCTGTGGTCCCATGCTTTGCGTTGATGGTTGTTGGTCCCGGATATCAGGGTATAACTTGGCAGCGGAAAATGTGTAAGTTCGTTTCTTACGCTCTGCTGGTTACTCAGCTGACTGGGACCTTGTCAGCTGGTAAGTCAACTGGGACTGAGTACACAGCTGACTTGCAACTGACTGGTCAGCTGGTAGCTCAACACTTAGAATATTTTAAGTCGTCTTTGCACAATTATATCAGTTTTCAGATATACTCCAGTAATCAGTTACTGGGTTTTAAATCAGTATGAAAATGCAGAAAGCTGATAAAAGACAAAGGATTTTTATAGTGGTTCGATCAACTGATCTACGTCCACTCTCCAGTCGATGCACTGGAAATTCACTAAGAGCAATCAGGTACAAAGAGTCCTACGATCTATCTCCAGCTGGTAGATGCCCCGTCTACCAGTCCACTGGATCAACCGCTCCCGGTCCTTGTCCTTCTTCAGCTCTCGTCAGATGGATGGAGTGCGAGCACGTCACTTCAACCTCCTCCTCTGACTAGTTGGGTGTTGAGTTCTCCCAAGAACGTGACTCCTTTAACGGCAAACTGCCCGTAATAGCTCAAGAGCTGGCTGGCTCTAGAACTGCTGTGAACTTCCTCAGAAAGAGAAAGAACACCAAAGAGATCAGTAACTCACAAGCTGGAAGCTTGGAGTCTCGTGTTCGAATAATCGACACACGGAAGAGCTTTTAAGAAAAGCCTCGAAAGTGTTCTGCTTGCTGGCAATAAAGCTTCAGACTTTCGGTAGATGTGCGAGAGAGTTAAGAGTATTGAATGTTGATGGATCCCAGGTATTTATAGACGAGGGATCCCATTCAAATTTACTAGCCGTTTGGACACATCCAGAAAAGTCTCTGTCCTCGCATGTCCTTCTGACGGCGGTAGGTAGGAATTTCCGGAAAGCGCCATACCTTTGATCGCTTTATCTGACACAGATCTCTTTGTGTCAGAACGACTCTATTCGTCAGTACGAGGAATCGGAACTGGTGTCTTGAACTGATAGACTTTAAGGCATCCTCCTTAAAGTCATACACTGTCAGTTACTTCCTCAGACGAATCTTCTTTTTGTCTCTAAGTCTTCGGGAGAGCGAATCTTCAATTCTGCTGATAACCTCCGACTGGTAGATCATACTGGTGATCTTTGTGCTGGCAGTCTCTGCTGGTGACTTTCCTTAGCACAATCAAGGTCTACCAATTCGTCTGATGTTATCTCTTGGAATCTCCCGTGACTGGTGGCTTCACCGCTGGTGAATAGTGTCAGCCAGAACACATATTCTGCTGGTAAGATTTCTCAGCCTCCTGCTGGTGAAATCTATCCAACTGGTGAACAGTGACCAGTCAATAGCTCTACTCCATGCTGATGAACAGTGTCAGCATGAGTCTTTGTCAGCCGCTTGCTGGTGAGACTTCTCTCAACTGGTAAGCACATCTCATGCTGGTGAACAGTAGCCAGCATGAGTCTTGATCAGCTACGACTTACAACTCAAAAGACCTAAACAGGACTTTACATTTGAGACTAGAGCTATTCTAGAGACAAACTGTCGCTGGTAGGACTTAGGATTTGATGCACCAAAACTATGATCTAACAAATAGCCTTGTGATTCGTGCGCCGCCCCTTAATCAAAATCACAACATTTCTATGAGTGCTACTGAGGGAAGGGAAACTTAGCCAAATTTCCCAACAATTTCCCCCTTTTTGGTGCGATCAAAGCCTAACCAGCGAGCACTCAGCTGATGAGGAAAGTTACAAAGTATTTCAGGGTTTTACAAAATGAACCTATCAGATCTAAACCCATGAAACCACTTCCTCACATCAGCTCTAACCTAAAAATCTTCCCCCTCAAACTGGGAGAGATATTGCTCGATTAAATTATGAAGTAAAATCTGAGCCAGGTTAGAATTAAAAAATATCAAAAGGAGTGCAGGTGCTGATTACACAAAATGTGTAAGTTCAGCTGGTAAGTCAATAATCAGACAATTTGTTGGACAATGAGGAATTGTCGTCAACTTGTCAGTAATCAATCCATTAAAGATGTTGCAGTTACAAGTACATGATAGAAAACTGACTAGTCTAGAGATACAAATACTTACACAAAGTGAAGATGCTAGACTATGGCTGAGAAGATGATCCTGGTGATTGATTGCGATTTGCTAAGTTCCTCAAGATCTCTGTAAGGGCCGCCATATCTTGTCTGCTCTTCTCCCTTTCCTCAGCAGCTATCCTCCTCTCCTCTTCTGCAAGGCGAGCTTTCTCAGCCTCAGCCCGTGCTCGCGCACTTTCCCCCTCTTGGATCCGCGCCAAAAAGGAGGACACTCCAGAGGTGAATGACCCCATTTGTTGCGCCATCTCTGCTCGGAAGGAGGAAAAACGTTGGTCCATCCTGGCATCAAGGAGAGCAACCAGTTGCGCAGGCGGATGGACCTCGGAGATAGGCTCTGCTGACAGCGCCAGAGAAGTAGAGGGCACATCAGATGAGGCCTCAGCCATCTCAGTGTCAGCTCCAGCTGGCCCTTCTACGACTTGCTCTGCAGCGGCTGCTGGTGCATCTGCTGGTACTGCTGTTGCTGCTGCTGCTGACTCTTCTTCTGCGGCTGACTCCTCCACCAGCATCTCAGCTGATGCTGGCGGGACTTGCTCTGAATCTGCCTCCACTTGCCAGTCAAAGTGCTCCAGCTCCACAACATTTGGAACAGCAGCGACGGCAGGGATCAGCCACAGGCCACGCGAGGGATCCTCCTCCACAATATGGTCAATCAGCAATGCAGTGGCCGCCATGTCGAACAAGACAGCATGGTAGGGAGGGATCCTCGGGAGGGTAACCAGCACTTTGATGCGACGGAGCGCGTATGTCAGCTGGTACCCCTGGCTGGTTACTCGGAACTGGAGAAAGGGTAACTTGAGCTTTTTCAAAGGCGGGAGGCCGGAGCTTCCAGTCAGCCGTCTGTATTCTGCAATTTTCAGCAATCGACGCTGGATTCTTCTTGTAGACAACTGCTGGGGGCTTTCTGGATCAGTGCCCATGAAAGCATGAGCCCACTCCTCCTCGGCTCTCCAGTAGCCAAGACCCAGCCTGGCATAGAGCACCGCCCGCTTCTCCACCGTCAGCAGGCGCTGGCATCTGTCAAAAATCATCCATCTCCGGAACTCTAGACCAAGTTCCGGATCCACCCTCCAGAGCCTTCGGTAGTTGGCTATCATCTCGTCATTGACGGCATTCTCCACCTCAGCCGTAATGTTCTCAGCATACTCGTAGAGGGTGTAATTGAAATATTCCACTGGCTGCAGGGGCAGGCACCAGTCTGAGATCCTCGATGCATATACCGACTGGTGGGGAAGTCCGCTGAAGGGTATTATGTTGAATGCAGATGGCTCTGGCACTCTTGAATTATGAAAGGCCATCTCCCCTCGCTGCTCCCAGCGGTGCACCCCTGTCACTAGAGCCTGGAAGGCATCTTCGTCAACCAGTTGATACTCCTGGATGCAGAGCATATAAGGGCGCCTTTCAGTTCGTGCGCGCCTCGCTGGTGATGAAGAGGATGCTGCTGGCCGCCCGGAAGTTGATGTCGAGGCATCTGTAGATCGGGGGCGACTGGCAGAACGTCGAGCCTTATCATCAATATCGGGGAATAGATCCCTGGGCTCCATCCTCTGCACCGTGGAGTAAGATACCACCTTCTCAGATGGCTCCTGCTCTGGCTCCTCAGCCCTCGGCTCCTCTGCAATCTCCTCTGCCTCCTCGGATTCAGAACTGACATCCGAGAAGCTCGCCAGTTGTACCGGGGTGGTCGCCCGCTCTTCTTCTCCTCCACTGGCACCCCCTTGCGCGGCCAGTGGGACATCGTCATCACCTCCACCACCCCCTTGCGCGGGTGGAGGTACATCAGTAGCTTCCTCTTCAGGCTGGTACTCATCCACAAGGGATAGTACATCCTTGTCAGCGCCCATCACCAGCAGGCGTTCAAATGTTTCTTCAGGTAGGAGCTCGCCTGGTGGTGCTGGTGCTGATCGGCTGGCACTTGGAATTGTGAGCGCCTTTCCTTTGCCCCTGGAAGCCAGCCTCATCTGCTCGGCCAGCTCTGCCTGGCGCCTGGCCTCATGCTCAGCCTGTACTTTGGCATAGGCTTCATCGCGGGCTGCCAGCTCAGCCTCTAATTTTCGCTGGGCTGCCAAGGCCTTCAGCCTTGCCTTGGCTTGCTTCCTCCTGACAATGGAGGCACTTCTCTCCTTCTTAGCCTGCTCCATCACCCGCTGAGCTCTGGTTTGGACCCTCTTCCTCTTCCGGGTCATCCTCTCCAGCGTTTCTTCCTCAGTCAGCCCCAGTATGTTCTTTTTGACTGGGATGGAGATCTTCCCAGGCTCGGGGCCATATGCCACAGCTGATGGTGGCTGCTGGTGCTGAGAAGTCTTGGGCTTCTTGCGGGAGGTCTTCTTGGTGACTGGCACCTGCTGAACTGGCTGAGGGCGACTGCCAGAAGCATCCACTTCCGTCTCCTCCATTTGAGTAAAAAGAGACTCAGTCTCCATCTTTCTTTTCAGCTCGGCCCTTGCCTCCTCCGTCAGCGGCTGTGCCATGACTGGCACCTGTTCCCCCTTATCCTCCTCTTCTTCCTCCGAAACAACCTCAGCTGGATCCACTGCTGACTTTCCCCTCAGCCTCCGCGGCTTATGGTAGTCAGGGCGAGGTAGCTTGGCCTGCTCCTTGGTGGGCGGAATGAAGTCCGAACTCACCAGTTGTTCCCCCTGGTCCACTCCATCTCCAATCTCCATCTCCAAGATATGGCTGATCCGCAGCCCAAAGGATACGGAGTGAGCGAACGTCCCATCAATTGGAATGTTGGCGTTCCTGGCTACATTCTCCAGCAACCGGCCGAAGAAGAACTCGGCCCAGTTGCCCTCAATCCCATCGACCATCACTGAAAACTTGCGCAGACTCAGCTCGGCGTAGGATCCGACTTTGCACTGCAACATCCTGACAACGATGTCGCATACCATCTGCCAGTAGTCCTCCATTTCGGACTTCCTCATGCCAGTCCGGAAGACGGTGACTTCGGCCCTCTTCCATTGTGCCCATCTCCTTCGGAACTCCACCGTATCATCCTGATGATATGTGGCTACTTCTTCTCCTTCATTCCTCAAGCCGAAGAGATTGGCGAGGTATTCGGCGGTAACGGTGATCAGGTGGCCGAACACCGATGTAGTGAACGACCTCCTGTCGTCAGCAACCACGGCCCGAGCGTAAAACTCGGCTACCATGTGCGGATGGAAGGTCTCGGGCCTCGCCGTCAGATACTGTCGAAGGCCTTCCCGGTCGATCATCTCCATCAGCTCCTCTCCATAATTCTTGCGTGCCAGCTTCTCGTTCAGAATTTTCTCTTTCTGAACTTGCGCTGCCCTGAGTTGCGCGTTCGAGAGCTGAGCCCTGGTCGCCGGCTTGTTCAACTGAACCAGTCGAGCGAATGGGAGGGTGTAATCAATATCTTCAATTTTTACGATGCCAGTATAAGTCGGCATGTGGGCTTCTGCGATAGGTAAGTCTGGTGAACCAGACGAAGAAGATGTAGATGGTGTGTTATCAGCTGGTTGTCGGGAAGATGAAGCCATAATTTCAGAAAAAAATCTCAAGGAAGATGAAGAGATATGAACAGATTTAGGGTTCTGAAATTTGAAGGATCGTAAAGGTTAATCCGACGAAAGGCATCGGGTATATATACCCAAGTCCATGCAAGATCAGACGACTAGGATTGACGCTTAGCAAGCGGGGATCGACGGTCATCAGCAGGCCCGTTTCCCTGTGCGACGTGCGCGGTCGTGCTGTCGTGGGATGCGCCGTGTAGCTGACATGGCGCTCAGCGATTGGTGGTAACCAAAAGGCGGACTGCGCAGTCACTGTGCGCATTAAATGTGGCATTAAAAGCCGCATTTAATTCTGAGGGCTGTACACGCTACTTGGATTTGAACAATCCCGCCTTTTCTGAGACCGCTGGCTTGACTGGTCATCAGTAGCATATGCCAGTCGCATTCTTCCCCCTAACTGGTTGGCCTCTTTATCAGTTAGCAACTGATACATACTTGCTGATAGTTCTTCCTGCTGGCAGACTCCCATCAGTTATCAGCTGGCAACAAGAGATTTGGACTCAATTTTCACCAGTCGTGGATGTACCACCAGTTGTCTGCTGATATCTTGAAAGAACGAAACTTGAGAGCTGGGACTCAATTTTAATCCGCATAATCTTCCCTTCAAGAAATCCACTCCTTCATTATTACTTGAAACTGGGAGCTGGGACCCAATTTCGCTTCAGCTGATGATAAATGCTGGCAAGATGAAATGAGAGCTGGGACTCATTTCCTTAAGTCATTTGAGGAAAAATTCCGCCAGTAGATACCACTTGTGGTTGAAAGACTCCACATGTTGAGAAACATCATTCGAGGAATGTGAACGACTAAGAGCTTGGACTCAGTCGTAATCAGCATCCACCAGAAGATCAAGAACAGAATGAGAGCTGGGACTCATTCTTCCTCATCATTAAGGCTCGCATCAATCTCCATGAGACCGAGTTTGATGCACAACTCCTTGAATCTTGCTTCTGGTAGTGGCTTGGTGAAGATGTCAGCCAGTTGATCTTCAGTTCTGATATAGTCCACGCTGACATCCTTCTTCTCGACATGATCACGAATGAAGTGATGTCGAATATCTATGTGCTTGGTTCTGGAGTGATGAACCGGATTCTTCGTGATGCACATAGCACTGTTGTTGTCGCAATAGATTGGAACACAGCCAGTGTCCACTTCATAATCCTCCAGTTGTTGCTTGATCCAAATTATTTGAGCACAGCAACTGGCAGCGGCAACATACTCAGCCTCAGTGGTAGAAGTAGCAACTGAGTGCTGCTTCTTGCTAAACCAGCTGATTAGCTTGTGTCCTAGAAATTGACACGTACCACTGGTGCTTTTGCGATCAATACGGCATCCAGCGAAGTCTGAATCTGAATATCCAATGAGTGTCAGCTCATCATTTCTGGGATACCATATTCCAAGAGATTCAGTCCCCTTCAGATATTTCACTATCCTCTTGGCAGCTTCCATGTGTGACTTCTTCGGATTTGCTTGAAATCTGGCACACACTCCGACTGAATACGAAATGTCGGGTCTGCTGGCTGTGAGATAGAGAAGTGATCCAATGATACCTCTGTAAACAGTTGGATCAACTGATTCTCCTTGCTCATCAAGAAATATCTGACAGCTGGTGCTCATAGGAATTCTTAGGGACTTAGTTTTCTCGGGGCAATACTTCTGAATAAGATCCTTCGTATACTTCCTCTGGCTGATAAAAATACCATCAGCTGACTGCTGGACCTGGAGTCCTAGGAAGTATGTTAACTTGCCCATCATGCTCATCTGAAATGATGTCTGCATCAGTTGAGAAAACTTCTCACAAAGAGTTATATTCTTCGACCCGAAAATAATGTCATCGACATAAATCTGCACCATCAGCATGTCACTACCATCCTTGAGAAGAAAGAGAGTCCTATCAATCTTCCCTTTCCGAAATCCATTGCTGGTTAGAAATTGTGACAGCGTTTCATTTTTTTTTTTGGGCGCCTGTTTCAATCCATACAGGGCCTTTCTCAGCTTGTATACCTTGGTGCCAACTTCAAAGCCTGGAGGTTGCTCGACATATACTTCCTCTTTCAGCTCGCCATTCAAGAAGGCGCTCTTCACGTCCATCTGGAACACTGTGAAGCCGTGATACGCTGCATAAGCAAGGAACAGCCGTATCGCCTCCATTCTGGCAACTGGTGCGAAGGTCTCATCGAAATCGATCCCTTCACACTGTCTATAGCCCTTGGCGACTAGACGAGCTTTGTTTCGGACCACAATGCCATCTTCATCTCGCTTGTTCTTGAAAACCCACTTGGTGCCAATCACTGACTGGTGTGATGGCCTCTCTACCAAGTCCCAAACGTTGTTGCGAGTGAACTCCGCAAGCTCTTCGTGCATGGCATTGATCCAATCGGCGGATTCTAGCGCAACTCCTATGGAGGTAGGTTCCAATTGAGAGATAAAACAACTCAGGAGCGCACTGCCGTGTCGAGTCTGGACAGAACCTTCCGGATTACCGAGAATAGCATCAGATGGGTGATCCCTCAGCCATTTGGGAGGACCAGCGGCTGCTGGTGCCGGCTGTGAAACAGGTTCATCTGTCCTGGCGACTGGTGCTTCCACATTTCCACCAGTCGGAGCTGCAACATCAGCTGGTGCTGGACCTTCACCAGTTGGAACAACTTCATCAGCATCACCTTCTGACTGGTTGTCTGAATCTCCACCAATGTTGTCAGCATCAGCTGGAACATCCTCTCCAGCTGGTCCATCACTGCCTTCTTCTTCAAAAAGGCCAGTAGGGATTCCCCCTAGATTGTTGCTTGTTCCACTCAGGGAGATTGAGTGTAAGGTCTCAGCAAGGTCATTTGCATCACCGACCCTCTCAGGTTGCTGATGGGCACCTGAGGGAACTGGTTGTGAAGATGATCCAGTCATAGGTCTAGTCGAACCAGTTGGTTGAGCATCGGAAGAATTCCTGCCCAACTGGTCGCTGACATCCTCGACCTCAGGAACATCTTCAGCCAGTTGGCGTAAGGTCCTGCGCACTAAAGTAGCTTCATCAAAAACAACATTGCATGTTATTTCCACAAGCTGGGTAGTCTTGTTAAATACTCTATAGCCCTTGTGAGAGGGATGTCCATATCCGACAAACACACCCTC
>JAPKLW010001291.1:141444-164734 GCA_026898455.1 Plectranthus barbatus
AACCCGCCCTTGGGAAGACCATCTACAAGATCATGCTTGGTTAGATAGTTAATAGTTTTGAAATTCAAATGACTTAACCTTTTGTGCCACAGCCAGTTAGTCTCCATGGAACTGGTGGCAACAAAGCATGTATCAGTCTTCCCGCTCTGCCAGTCAACGACATAAAGGCCTCCTTTCCTGACACCTCTCAGCTTGGTCTCACCAGAATCTTCATTCTTGATCTGGCACCCTGATTTGTCAAACACAATGGTATAACCATTGTCGCACAGCTGACTGATGCTCAGGAGGTTGTGCTTCAGATTGGTGACAAGGGATACATTCACAATTCTGACATCATCCTTCTCTATGCATCCCTTGCTGATAACTCTGCCCTTGGAGTTATCACCAAAAATAACTGGAGGTCCTCTGACCTTGGTGAGCTCTGAGAACAGGAACTCCTCACCAGTCATATGAGCAGAGCAACCACTATCAATGATCCACTCGCTCGACCTCTGAAGCTGACTTGCATGACCTAGTTCCTGCAAGAAAAATAGAATCATTTAGGTCCCCGATCATCAGCGGGTCCTGCAGGGTTAGATCTCTGGATCATTCCTTTCGGAATCCAGACTTGTGTGATTTTCAGCTTGGTGTTATCCTTGCTGACATCACTTGTAGCCTTTCCCTTCCTTCTAAAATAATGCATGGATTGGTTCTTAGAAGGTGTGGCTGTGTGTGTAGCTCTATTGGAAGTATTCTTCCGCTGAGAGCCTCGGAAATGTTTTTCCGGCTGATTGTGATGCTTTTGTGGTCTCTGAAATTGTGGACCACAATGATTAGCCTTCCCAGCCCTTGAGAAAAGATTTTGATTGGGCTCAGGCCTCCAATAGGTATTCCTCCTATCGGGAAATGTTCTTCTCTCAGTGTTTCGCTGAGACTGGAACCCCTTGTAAGTATGCTGGTAACTGGCATACTTGTAAGGTTGTGTGTGGAATCCCTTGACAGCTGGTGCTGGCTGTCGGATTCCATTGGCAGCTGGTGCTGACTTCCTTGCCTTAGAATTATTCGGCTTAGTCAGCTTCTTCGGGTGTGCTGGCGTCCTGTCAGTAGAGGATCTTGCCAGTTGAGGATTTTGTCTTGATGACTCACCTATATATCTGGACTTATGGTTCCTATGCTGATCAGCCATTCGGGACTGGCTGGCGTTACCAGCTGGTGCTGATGCATTTGCCAGTTGGCCCTTACCCTTACCAGTACTGATTTGTTCGGGCTGATTTATGCTCAAATCTTTTGTAAATCCCAACCCGGACTTATCAGAAGGCTTTCTCCAATGACTTAGAGCTGCTTCTAAGTCTTTTGAGCCTTTATTTAGAAAATTTATTTTGTTTTCTTGCTCCAGAACGAGATTGTGAAAGTTATCTCGTTCAGTTTTTGCAATTTGGAAATCTTGGAGCAATTCAAAATGAGCCTTTTTCAAGCTTGCTAGCTCTTCGCTGATGGACCTCGATTTTTCAATCTCACCGGTCAAAACAGTAATTTGACCTTTCAGCGAAGCATTTTCACCAGCCAAAACATTTTTCATTTCATAAAATTTTAAAAATTCACGCTGAAGGATATCTAAAGTGACGTCTTCTGAGTCGGAGCAATGCGACTCAGAATCGTCTATGATTTGTACTGGCATGATATGCAATTGAGGAACTGATTGTACCTCATTATCAGCAGCGAGTGCCAGTTCTTCCTCATTGTCAGCATTTTCTTCAGCTGGCTCTTCGCCGAAGGCTGCCATGAATGCCAGGAGAGCTTCTTCTTCTGACTCTCCATCTGACTCAAACTCCCCATCATCATGATCGGGTATATCAGGCACCTCTGTCCTGGTCAGCATGGCTTTGGCAACTGCCTTGGAAGCACGCTCTTCAAAGAGCTTCTTCAGCCTTTCCCTCTCAGTTTTGTCCACCTGTGGACATTCAAACTTTAAATGATCAGGAGATTGGCACTGATAGCAAGCGCGAGGAGCTCTTTTGACGAATTTCCCGTCAGTTGAGCCAGCAGAAACTTCCTGTTTTGACTTGGCTTTTTCAAGAAGGACAGCCAGTCTCTTCATCTGCTGCTCAAGTTCTGCGACTGAGCTCTCGCTTCCTTTGGAATGAGATCCTGATGCAGACTGGATCTCCTTCGGCTGGATGTGCTGCCCAACCGGCTTCTCAGCATGGAATGTCTTCTTGTGCTTCCAATTGGCATTCCTCTTGACGAAATAGGCTTCGTCCTGAGCTTTAATGCTGGGGGATCCAACATTCCTGATGGCCTCATTCTTATTAACCATCTGGATATCCCATTCGTGTGCCTGCAACTGAGCAAAAACTTCTTTAGGAGTCATTTTAGATAAATCTTTCTCCTTCAGTGCGGTGGTTTTCACAAACCAATCCTCCTTAGGCATTTTGGACAGGATCTTGGAATTAAGATCTTCATTTGAATACACCCTGTCCAGAGACTTCAGCTCGCTGACAATGGCATTGAACCTTGCCTCCATCTCCTTGATGGTTTCTCCGGTCAGCATTTGGAAAGATTCGTATTTGTCAACTGCCACCTGCAATTTATTACGTTTCATTTGGTCAGTTTCTTGACAAAGACTATCAAGATAATCCCATACTCCCTTGGCATTATCAAACTGGAGGGCTTCCTCCATCAGTGACTTTGGGAGAGAAGTCAGGATCAGCTCGTGAGCAATGGAATCCAATTGATTCCGCTTCCTGTCCTCAGCAGTCCATTCTTCTTGAGGCTTTGGGATCACAGCAGCTGGACGATCTCCTAGCTGGTGCTGAATCTTGGTGATCTCAATCGGTCCTGTTTCCAGCACATCTTTCATCTCTGGATGAATGCTCTTTAGAGTGATGAGCGACCTCTTTCGCCATATATCATGCTTTACAGTCCCGTAGTCTAGTAGCTTTGGATTGTTCATCTTGATGTACCTGAGCTAATCAAACAGACAAACAAATAGAGAGCGCAAGGAAACGCGGATCACGGTCCTAAGCGACACAGAAACGAACGGTCTGTAAGAACCGTCCGCTCTGATACCACTTGTTGGTCCCGGATATCAGGGTATAACTTGGCAGCGGAAAATGTGTAAGTTCGTTTCTTACGCTCTGCTGGTTACTCAGCTGACTGGGACCTTGTCAGCTGGTAAGTCAACTGGGACTGAGTACACAGCTGACTTGCAACTGACTGGTCAGCTGGTAGCTCAACACTTAGAATATTTTAAGTCGTCTTTGCACAATTATATCAGTTTTCAGATATACTCCAGTAATCAGTTACTGGGTTTTAAATCAGTATGAAAATGCAGAAAGCTGATAAAAGACAAAGGATTTTTATAGTGGTTCGATCAACTGATCTACGTCCACTCTCCAGTCGATGCACTGGAAATTCACTAAGAGCAATCAGGTACAAAGAGTCCTACGATCTATCTCCAGCTGGTAGATGCCCCGTCTACCAGTCCACTGGATCAACCGCTCCCGGTCCTTGTCCTTCTTCAGCTCTCGTCAGATGGATGGAGTGCGAGCACGTCACTTCAACCTCCTCCTCTGACTAGTTGGGTGTTGAGTTCTCCCAAGAACGTGACTCCTTTAACGGCAAACTGCCCGTAATAGCTCAAGAGCTGGCTGGCTCTAGAACTGCTGTGAACTTCCTCAGAAAGAGAAAGAACACCAAAGAGATCAGTAACTCACAAGCTGGAAGCTTGGAGTCTCGTGTTCGAATAATCGACACACGGAAGAGCTTTTAAGAAAAGCCTCGAAAGTGTTCTGCTTGCTGGCAATAAAGCTTCAGACTTTCGGTAGATGTGCGAGAGAGTTAAGAGTATTGAATGTTGATGGATCCCAGGTATTTATAGACGAGGGATCCCATTCAAATTTACTAGCCGTTTGGACACATCCGGAAAAGTCTCTGTCCTCGCATGTCCTTCTGACGGCAGTAGGTAGGAATTTCCGGAAAGCGCCATACCTTTGATCGCTTTATCTGACACAGATCTCTTTGTGTCAGAACGACTCTATTCGTCAGTACGAGGAATCGGAACTGGTGTCTTGAACTGATAGACTTTAAGGCATCCTCCTTAAAGTCATACACTGTCAGTTACTTCCTCAGACGAATCTTCTTTTTGTCTCTAAGTCTTCGGGAGAGCGAATCTTCAATTCTGCTGATAACCTCCAACTGGTAGATCATACTGGTGATCTTGTGCTGGTAATCTCTGCTGGTGACTTTCCTTAGCACAATCAAGGTCTACCAATTTGTCTGATGTTATCTCTTGGAATCTCCCGTGACTGGTGGCTTCACCGCTGGTGAATAGTGTCAGCCAGAACACATATTCTGCTGGTAAGATTTCTCAGCCTCCTGCTGGTGAAATCTATCCAACTGGTGAACAGTGACCAGTCAATAGCTCTACTCCATGCTGATGAACAGTGTCAGCATGAGTCTTTGTCAGCCGCTTGCTGGTGAGACTTCTCTCAACTGGTAAGCACATCTCATGCTGGTGAACAGTAGCCAGCATGAGTCTTGATCAGCTACGACTTACAACTCAAAAGACCTAAACAGGACTTTACATTTGAGACTAGAGCTATTCTAGAGACAAACTGTCGCTGGTAGGACTTAGGATTTGATGCACCAAAACTATGATCTAACAAATAGCCTTGTGATTCGTGCGCCGCCCCTTAATCAAAATCACAACATTTCTATGAGTGCTACTGAGGGAAGGGAAACTTAGCCAAATTTCCCAACAATGGTAGTGTTGGTAGTCCCTCACCGGTCATATGTGAATCTACCAATAAACTGGGATATCCTACAAACAACATCATCTTACACCTACTTTCTAATTTATCAGGTTTCTTTCTCAGCACATATGCTGGACAACCCCAATCCTCATTCTGGTTAAACTAGGCTTTTGCCATACCAGTGCTCTAGAGGTCTTTTTGGAACTAATTAGGTACCTGGTTAAGCAAATACGCCGTTGTTTCCAAGGCATATCCCCAAAATGTACTCATCATCGATCTTACCATTTCCAAAAGAGTTCTATTTCTTCTTTCAGCTACACCATTTTGTTGAGGGTTTCTAGGTGCAGTCCACTAGGATGTAATCCCATTGTCTGACAGGTACTGCAAGAACTCGTTGCTAAGGTATTCACCACCACGATCCGATCGTAGTGTCTTGATAGTCTTACCAAGCTTCTTTTCTACTTACGTCTTGTATTCTTTGAATTTCTCAAAGTATTCAGACTTGTAGCGAAGCAAATAGACATATCTAAATCTTGAGTAATCTTCAATAAATGCGGCGAAGTACTCATAACCTCCATGAGCTTGCGTGGACATTGATCCCCACAAGTCCGAGTGGATCAGTTCTAACACATCCTCTGCTCGAGACTGACTTGCCTTAAAAGGTTTGGTTGTCATTTTCCTTCTATACAGGATTCACATACTTGATGAGGTACCACTTGGAATGAATCCAAGAGACCATCATTCGCTAGTCTTTTGATCCTCTTTAGACTGATGTGACCTAGTCGCAAGTGCCAGAGATATGTTTGATCCTCGTTGGAAAAAAACTTTCTCTGTAAATGATTACTATTATTGAATGAGTTTGATGCAACATTCATAGAAGATTTATGCATACAATTAATGATATAGAGAGATTCAATCAGTTTGTCATGACAGATCACATCGTTATTACCAATGATCGAAACACCACTATAAAAAATAACTGAAAACCTATCATAAAATAACTTGGAAACTGAAATTAAGTTCTGCCAAAACACCAGCACATATAAAACATCTATCAAAGTCAAAACATTGTTCTTAAAGCTTTAAGTAAAATCTCCAATGGCTACTGTCGAGACTCGCTCTGCGCTGCTCATGGAGATGGTCACCTCGTCATGTTTTAGCTACCTTGTCGGCATGAACCCCTGCAAAGTATAACAAACATGATTAGTAGCTCCAGTATCCACTACCCATGAATAGGTAGAAATCGATGCTAAACATGTTTCCATTATAAATGCACATGACGCACCTTTTCCAGTCTTTCTAACTTAACAATCTTTCTTCCAATGACCAGCCTTGCCACATTTGAAACACTTGTCCTTCTTAACGGCTACACCTATTGTCATTTTTTAACTTCTTCATAGAAGTTGTACCTTTGTCTTTCTTCTTAAACATTTTTTTGTGCTTCTTGCCAGCCAGCGCAGCAGAGCGATTTCCAGAAATAACCAAAACAACTTTTTCTAGGAGTATTACTGATTCCGCTGCCATGAAGTCATTGAGCAACTCATTAAGAGCGTACTCTTTCTTGTTCATGACAGCATTCAGTATAAAGTTCTCAAAAGATTTCGGTAGAGAGTTAAGAATGATATGGACATGCGCTTCCACATCGATACCACTCCCGTGCAACGCAAGTTCATCTTATCATGCTGATCACGTGCTCTATGATTGAGCTACCATCAGAAATATTCTTTTTCCTACGATTTCCCTCATGAGATTAAATCTGACAGCTTGATCCGACTCACCATAGGTCGTTGTGAGATTGTCCATGATGTCAGAAGCATTATCATATGATGATGCTACTGCTGAAGCACCTTAGACATCGTAGTCATCATGTAGCATTTCACTACTTTGTTTGAATTGAGCTACTTGTTATAGTAGTTCACTTGCTCAACATACGACTTAGCAGTGGGAGTCGTCGGACGAGGCTCATCAAGGACAAGCTTGTGTTCCTCTGCAACAAGGATGTAACCCAAGTTGTGTTTCCATTCTTGAAAATTAGGACAGTTAGCTGGTTTTGTGCTATGATATTGATAACATTGACTAAAGACATGTCTGAAAATAATAAATTAAAAACAAAAATTAAAACATAATCGCAAACAATTGAAATAGATAAATATTGCAACCTTATGATGAACCAATATTTATGTTTCCTCCAATTGCCCAAGTAATTTTATTGCAAGCCACACATGTGGACGTTTACAACAAAACACTTGACTAGACTGTATCTTTTAATTCCAATCCATGCCAGGTTCCTTAGACAAATGAAATTAATAATTGGAGGCTAACTAAGACCGTACTATCCTACCGAGCAGCAACATCATAAATGAGTTATACTCTGGATAATATCTAAGCTTAATACCATAAAGCCAACCTTTCCATATAAAAATCGATTTGTCATACATGCACAAGATCCATGACGCATTATCCTTTATAATAGGGTTGTCTCATCTAATTCAATCCTAGAGAACTTGTGAAAGATCAAATACGCAAGCTACACATGTAGATGTTTACGCATGAGCTCCCACTTCTCACATGAATTAAATATTTGTTTTAATAAATCTCATCTATTTGAACTTATGAATAATAAAATAAGCAAGCTACACATGTTGATGTTTACTTATTAGATTATCCACTTCTAATAAGAGATCGCTTTGTGGAGGTCATAAATAACAACTTAGTAATTTAATATTCATAAGGTTCAATTGCACAGATTATTTTATGTAGCAAAAAATTATTACATTGCTAAAATTCTATCATACAAAACATGAACACTGAATTTATAGTCATAATCTAATTACATAAAATAAGTCACATAAGAATGATTTAAAGCTGTAAATAAAAGCATTAAACGTGCTCCTATTATCTACAACATGCTTGGATGCTGCACAATTAATCACAACACATATATCATGCGAGAACAGATAATAAAATAAATAAAACATGTCCTCGTGGCCCCATGATATGAAATACAAATAAAATATAATCTATTACAGTTTGGATTTAATATACAGATCTTCAACTGGGCCCCCACTACTTGGACCGAGACCTGGATTACTTTATGAATGATAATTGGTCCTCCAAAATTCAATCCATCAGAAAATTAGGACAACTGGGCCCGTGAGCACACCGCAAACCCAAGGCCCATGTTTACACGACCGACAGGCCACCACCGGCAAACCACTGCCATCGGCGACCCACCGCTGCAAGGAACTCGTAAAAAATACGCAGCAGGCCACGCAATACATTGTGTGCCCGCAGCCCGCACATCCGACTTCCCCGCCGTTGTTCGTCACTACTGCCGCCGCCCCGACTTGCTCCCGACATTGACCATCACGTTATTGGCTGCTGCTCGCCGGAGGAAGTATGGAGGAGGCAAGTAGGTGTGCGTGTAGGCTGCGGCGGCACAAACCCTAGGGTTTGCACCGCACGCAACTGTGCCGCCGCCCACCTCTGACCGCCCCATTGCCATGCTTGCCTCTGTCCCGAGCCACCGCTGGTCCCCATCATCCATGGTGGAGGAAAAGCATGGCCCCAATCACACAGGTGTGCAGCAAAGCCACGCGCGCATAGCCTCCTACCTGCCGCGATCGACGCGCCGCTCGACCCCAACCATGCGCCGGGAACTGCTACCGCACCTGGGTATGCGGTGATGGATTTATATACTGAAAGCATTATGATTGGTATATTATGTACAAGGTCTATTGATTAATATACTGGGAATCATAAATGTTGTATGTTCATCTCCTGTCTGAATTAACAAACATGTGTCACAAACGCAATTATCCTCTTATCTCGTCGATATGAAGATCATACGGTGTGTAGAAGATCACGGAAGATCGTATGGATCGTTTGACCTAGTGAGATATAAATAGTTATCACAGCTGAGACAGTTCCAGGATAAACTATCGGTGTAGGCTGCAGCATACGCAGTAATAAACATCTTATCTTGGATGGCTTGGTATGCTGGTGTGGGGCACACATTGATAAGGACCTAAGTCAAGATCGATTCTTTTATCTGACATTAAAAGAATCTAGATCTCTATGGCTTGATGAGATCCTAAGCCTACTTGAAGGTACGGAAGTATATGCAGATTGTGTATTACTTTGAGTTGCAGTGAAAGGCTCTAGTTGAGCTTGTAAATCTGTATCTTGGGTAATAGCAGTTTGTGTATGACTGTCTGGTACTGGAACTAGGTAACCACATCCAGTATAGGATGGTGACATTCCCTGAACAGCTCAAAAGGTTCGTTATGCTAAGTCCTGCAGGCTGATTAAGTTCAAGCATAAGTGAAAAGGTTTGAGTGGATTGATTCAGGAATATAAGATGTTAATTAATTAAATAGCTTGTCAGAGCTTAAATTAATTAACGAATGTCTGTAACCTTAAATGTGGGGATATACCGAGCCCATGCAACCCGTACCTCAAAACGTGGTAGCAAATAGGTAGGACAATATTGATTCTCTGGTGGAATGAATCAATATTAATTAATTAATTATATTCTGGGTTGAATATGGGAATTAATTAATTGATAGGCCTTATTTGCTATTTGCATTCTGGTCCCTGGTCTGGCCCATGAAACTCAAGCCCAATAGGAGTCCAATATTTTCCTATAAATAGGCCTCAGTTCCTCAGATCTCAACACACCACAAGATCATAAGTTGCACACAGCAAACCAGGTTTTGGGAGCTGTGGTGATCGACTAAGATCTGAGAACGAGGAGGAAATTATGCTTCTCAACCGGGCAAGGGATCTGATAGAGAATCTTCACCAGATTTTCAAATCGAGTTGGGATACAGATCAGAAGATCAAATCAGGAGGATCTTTCTTCTTCTCTCTCTCCTTATTTTCGAAAATAATTGCTTTATTTTCTCAAGATTTATTTCCTCAATCTATTAGGAATTAAATCTTTGTGCGTGGGAAGAACAAAGGGAATCTCCACGCACTCGTTCTTCAGAGTTCATCAATCCAGGTATTCCGCATAAACCTTCTTATGCATAAAATATAGGAGCATGCTAGGATCATTCATAGGCATAGCAATTATTTTGATATTCCAATTAACGATCCTTGGCAAACGGACTTCGTGATTCAGTTCACGAATCCCTTCATGCGGGCTGCTGCCTGCGTGCACGGCTGCACTCGGTGAACCTTAGGGTTCCGCCGTTGTGTGCCGCCGCACCTGGCTGCCCTTCCTCTGCCCCTGCCAACTGCTGCATTCGCTGATCCACGTTGCGCCGCTACAGTCCGACCATGTCGCCTGCTGTGCGCGGCTGCATGGAGCCCTAGGGTACCGCTACCCGCCGCTGCACTGTTGCCGTTGTGGTTGCTGCGCTCCTTTTTGTCGCATCGTTCTTCATGTTCTTCGTCTTCTCAGTTTTTACAGATTTAGATTTAAAATTGAAATTTACAAGGAAAAACATCCTACTACAATTTTGAAATTAAATCTAACAACGGATTTATCTCGTGGGTTAAAAACGAATCCATATAGAAGGGAGGATTAACCCGAGAACCACGGGGAACAAAAAACCATACAATCCAAAAACCATTCATTCACAGCAATTCAACAATCACATGCAATATTATTTTGCTGTTAGAGCCAATTAATTCAACCTGGCTCTGATAACAATTCAAGGGATTGCTGATAAATAGAATTCCCAACACATAACCCAGGTTGAAATTGGATATAAAAAATAAACTGTTGTGCCTATGAATAATCATAGCACGCTCCTATTGAAATGCAAAAGAAGGTTTATGCGGAATACCTGGATTGTAGATACTGAAGAACTCGATGCGCAAAGATTTGATCTTCAATCCTCTTTCTTGCGCAATAAGATTTAATCTTACACAATGGAGGAATTAAATCTTTGAAATTAAATAAATTAATTTAAAAAATAATGAGAGAAGAAAAGAGTTCGATGCTCCAGATCTGATCTTCTGATCTGTATCCCAGCTCCGATCTGGAAATCTGGTGAAGATTCTCTCCGAATTTCGTTCCTATAGAGAAGCAGAATTTCCTCCTCCTTCTCAGATCCCGAGTCACCTATCACAGCTCCCAATTACTGGTTTGTTGCATAGAAACTTATGATCTTGTGGTGTGTTATGATCTGAGAACCTGAGGGGTATTTTTAGAAAAAAATCTGATCTCAAATAGGTTGAGCTTTCATGGGCCAGACTAGGGACCAGAATTGCAAATAGCAAATAAGGCCTTTCAATTAATTAATTCCCATATTCAATCCAGAATATAATTAATTAACTAATATTTGTTCATACCACCAGAGAATCAATACTGTCGTATCTATTTGCTGCCACGTTATGAGGAGCGGGTTGCATAGGCTTGGTATATCCCCACATTTAAGGTTACAAACATTCATTCATTAATTTAAGCTCTTACAAGCCATTAAATTAATTAACATCTTATATTCCTTAGTTAGTCCACTCAACCTTTTTCATTTATGCTTGAACTTAATAAGCCTATTGGACTTTAGCATAATGAACCTTTTGAGCTGCTCAGGGAATATCACCATCCTATACTGGATGTGGTTGCCTAGCTCCATTTACTGACAGTCATACACAAACTGCTATCACCCAATATACAGATATACGAGTTCAATAAGAACTCTCGACCATAGTATCTAAAAGTGACACACAAGTTTGTGCATACTTCTGTACCTTCATCTAAGCTTAAGATTCCATAAAGCCACCAAGATCAAGATTATTTTAATGTCAAATTAGGGAATCGATCTTAACTTAGGTCATATCAATGCGTACTACACGCACCATCATACAAAGCAACCAAGATAAGCTGCTTATTACCGCATATGCTACAGCCTATACCAACAGTCTATCCCGGGACTGTCTCAGTTGTGATAACTATTTATATCTCGCTAGGTCAGGCGATCCATACGATCTTCCGTGATTTACTACAAACCGTATGATCTCCCTATTTGCGAGATAAGAGGATAAAGTGTTTGCGATACATGTTTGTTAATTTAGACAGGAACTGATCATACAACATTCATGATTCCAGTATATTAACCAATAAACCTTGTACATAATATACCAATCATAATGCTTTTAGTATAAAAATCCATCGTGCTTGCGTTTGAGAATGGCGCTTGTTTGTTGATAGTTGTTGGTCACTCTTTGCTGGTGGTGGCGTGTCAGTCAGCAATCTTCGACTGTAGGGTGATTTGCTGGCAAAGGCCTTTCGGTCAGCAAATACCCATTGTCCATGCTTGTGATTATGCTGGTATCACCTTTAGTTGATAGCTCCATTTCATGAAGGATCTGACTTGATTAGATCCTATTACAACTCAATAATTACTATATAGGACATTACAAGTTTGAACTAATCATAAGCTAGCTCTCTATTCTAGAAGAATGTTTGACTCATCAAAACAATATAAAGTGAAGGAATTACTAACAATAATTCCTAAAAAAACATATATGAATTCATTTATTTACAATACATATGTACAAACTTTGCAGAATTTAAATAGTCTCTCTTTTAATTAATAAAATACTAATTTATCGATATATTAATATCTCTTTAAATTAATAAAATCTTATAATCTCATAATTATTAATTTATAAAGGTTTTATTATTTTTTACTAACATTTGTATTATAATTTGTATATATCTTAAAATAAAATTGGACAAGCATGTAAAATATTGTTTATAAAAAATACAGTTGATGTAATAAATATATCTATATAAAAATACAATTGATGTAATAAATATTGATTTGGATTGTAAAATTTTTTATTTAAATTTCATTGATATGGATGATATATTTGGAAATCTTAAAGAATATTTAAGCAAAATAAATAGTATTTTTGGGTATATTAAATATTATTTTACACGAAAACTTGCACTCACAAACTGGTTGTTACTCGTCTGTTTCTGTTTTTGATGACTTAAGGTTAGCGAGTTTAATACTTAGTTCAGGTTTCAAATATACTTCAACACTTAGATAATGTTGAGTTTTAAATCCTTATGACAAAGTGAATAAAATAGTAAATGCACAAGAATTTATAGAGGTTCGGACACAAGAGCCCTACGTCCTCTCTTCAGACCTTAAGTTTGTAATACACTAGGTTTTTGAATACAAGGGTTCTCACGATCTATCGCAAGCTGATGAATGACAGCGTCCACCAGTCCACTTGCTCACTAGCCCAGGTCGTTGCTTCCTCCGTCTCGCAAAAATTCGAAGTATGGGCACACCACGCAGCTTGTTAGGAATTTATGTTCAAAATCCCTTCACCTTTTTATGTTTTGATGTGTCAAACATGTGTAAAAAACATCCTTAGGAAGTGTCTCTAGATTAACTTAGTTGGTACAAACTTGTAATATTCACTTAGGATATTTATCGAGTTGTAAAGAATCTGATCAAGACAAACTGAGCTTGAGATTGAAGCCATCAATTTGTTCATCATGAAGAAAAGAAGAAACTAAGAGTCAGACATCAAACTCGCGAACTGACAACCACTTCAGCTTGAAGCTTACCACTAAGATAAACTAGTAGATATCACCAGCTTAGATCATCACCAGTTTATCAAGTCTAGTAATAATAATAATAATGTAAACAAAATGACATATACATATATTAATTTTCTTAAAATATTAGATCATCAATTTGGTTTTGTAAATTTATTTTATTTACTATATTTACAAAAACCCTAGTACGCTTTATCATTTACATATTAAATTTAAGTTCAAAGTTCTATTCAATGAATTTTGCATTTGATCAACTTATTTTAATTAAGTTTATAAATGTAGTTGAATATGAATAAGCTATATATAATTGTACTAATATAACACTGATAGATAAAAATATAATATATTTTCATAAATACTGAAAATAGATGCAATTACTTAAAACAAGAATATTACTTCACATAATGCACCTAGTGTATAACTAGTGAATATTGAAATAATTAAAAAGGAAGTAAATATGCTGAAATATAAGGAGGTGAATATACATTTATGCCCCTAACTCGTTGATTAATTTATATGGTTGCAACAAATTTGTTTGCGTCATGATAAATATAAATAGTGGCAAAGCATGTATTGAGGATAGTGAAGGTTCAAGGTAGGCAACGCTCGACTACATCTCATAAAGGCTCGGTCATATTTTGTAAAATTATGTCTTATAATTTAATTTTTGTTTTTTAAAAATATAGCTGAAAAACATTCGATTGAGGGGGCACTCTTTACTGCCGCTACCCTTGAAGATAGGTTCTCAATCCAATACTCCTAAAAAGTTGTTAGATTAATCGCAAATGTTTAATTAATATAGTTAACGTTGTAATTTTTACATGATAATTTGTTAATCAAATATTAAATTCACATAAAAACTTGACTAGTCATGGGATCCACCACTCTATACTTTCATATATAATCTTATAGTCAACTGGAATCATTATTACAAGATTTATGGTAGTTTAATATGTTTAAAATGAATTTCCTCAAAAAAAAAAAAAACAAAACTGTATATTTCAAATGTATGAAGGCAAGGCAGTTATCCCTAAATAGTAGCAATAGGCAATTGGTTGCTAAATGAGGAAATAATGCAACAGTGCAGGGATAAAAAAAGGAAATAACACAATGTGGTAGGGGTCGGCGGTGCAACGAATTGAGTTGAATGATGTTGACACCTTATCCCATAAATCAGATGCCCCACTTCAACCATTCAGCAACAAACACACACCTACACTGCTCAAAAAAGGTGTAGGCCATGCCACGGTGCATTCATCATTAATATATATATATATATATATATATATATAGAGGATAGATCATATGAGAATAGATGTTAATGTAAGAAATGAGAATAATTTTACAAGATCTGCGGTCATGCTTTAATAATTTCCGTCTTCATTTTATCCTCTGCGAACTTCATTATTACATATTTAAGGGTATCATAGTCATTTAGCCTGATGGTATCACCCTCGAATAATTTCCATTTTCATTTTATCCTCCGCGAACTTCATTATTACATATTTGGATTTGTAATTCCTTTTCTTTTCGATTTTTCATAAGATTTCGATTGTCTTGTTGAGTCATCCAATACTCTTAAATTAAATTTAATTTTATTATTATTTAATTGAATTTTCTAATTTAATGAAGTTTTAAATAGATAAAATGAACTTAACATATTCTTCTGAAAATTGATTTTATTTTTATTTAATTTAATTTTTCCCATTTAATGAAGTCTAGAGGAGATAAAATGAAGAGAACTGTTTCTAAAATTTTTATTTTTTTTTCTTTTAATGATGTATATAAGAGATAAAATGAAGAGAACTGAAATACTTTTTCCGAAAAATTAATTTTATTTTTATTTAATTTAATCTTTTCCATTTAATGAAGTATAGAGGAGATAAAATGAAGAGTATTGTTTCTAAAAAATTGATTTTTTTTCATTTAATGATGTATATAGTATTGTTTCTAAAAATTTATTTTTATTTTATAATGAACAACAATTGAGATAAAATGAAGAATAACTAAGATATAATGAAGAACTGCTAAGATAAAATGCATGTCACGTGTAACATCAAAATTCACATCGAATTTATTTTGTAATGAATCACAATTGAGATAAAATGAAGAATAATGAAGATATAATGAAGAACTGCTAAGATAAAATGCATTTCACGTGTAACATCAAAATTCGAATCGAATTTATTTTATAATGATTCGCAATTGAGATAAAATGAAGTATAACTAAGATAAAATGAAGTATAACTTAGATAAAATGAAGTATATAATACATAAAATGAACAAAACGCAACTTTTGCGCCCTGTACGTTCGTAATGATATGTTGCCCTTTAATGAAGTAAAATGAGGATAAAATGCCGCATTTTGTGTTAAAGCTCTTATGTAATCTGGATCGTTGATGTTGTCAAATCTATGGACGAGATTTATTCTCATTTCTCATGATAAGGGCTATTCTCATCAGATCAACCCCCTATATATATATATATATATATATATATATATATAGAGGAGGGATGTGTAAAAAAAAACTATCATTTGATTTTCCTTTTCTTTTCTTCAAAATTCTCAGGGAAAATCATAGTTTTTTTTTTGATAGGTTTCTTTAAACAAGGAGTGTAATGATCTAGCATTGTCAGTTAGGCGATCTTTGTTTGAGACAACAGACTATTGTTCTTAAAGCGATCAATTTATTGATATCATTGATTTATAAGAGTTACACTTCGCAAAGTATAATACTACAAGTTTACAATGATCAATTTGTCTTCAGACTGCTCCAATAATACCTTTGCTGGATCTACTCCTTCCTGGTCTTTTCCCGAGCTCATTGCTGCAAGCCGTCTTGCTTCCGCAGCAATGTGTTGTTGGATCCGGGGGAGATATTCCTAGGCAACTCATCATCTTCCTGTTGCCTCAGTGACGTCTCTGTTCCAACAGTTTCTTCTATCTGCGGGAATCCAGAGCCAACGATTGGACAATGGCACAGTCTGGAGATTCACCCGTAGAGATCTTCGAGCTCTGAGTGTCATGCTGGTATCTTTACATCCTCTGAGGTGAGTATCACCAGCACCACTCGCAAGCTCCTCTTTACTCTTCAGATGCTGAATAGATGATTCTATTCCATCTGAGAGCCTTCCCATGATATCTGCTTCTTCACCAGTGCTATGAAGCTTGATCCTGGAAGAAGAGATAGGAAGAACCTGAATGGGCCCTTGAAAACCTTAGTTGACTGGTGTTGGTCCCTTATGATCAGAGTCGTCGTGGTTACAATAAAGTACACACACGAAGTGCAGCGGAATAGATTGCGTTTACTTGTATTTAGATTATTCTCAGCTCTATTTCGTTAAAGTTTTCTTAGGTTACCTTTTTCAGTTATACACTAGCAACTTGGTCACTAGGTTTTAAAACATTCTAGCTCAGAAAGCAGTAACAACACGACAACACAATTTATAGTGGTTCGATCAAATGATCTACGTCCACTCCTTAGCCGAATCGCTATGAATTTTACTAGAAAGTATACGGTGTACAAAGAGTTACCTTTCCTGTTAAGCAATCAGCCGTCGGTAGGTCTGTCTGCTTTACGACTATCTTTCGATACTCCGAACTTTCCTGGTGTGGCTCCGGCTGAGTCAAGGGCGCACCTTCGTAAAACTAGCTTTCACCACTCGCTAGGAAGAGTTTAAAGTTCCCTCCGAACTATCGTGTGTTCTCGGCTTCAATGCCCGCCTTAATCAATTTCTTCACAAGAAATTGACTGCTGGATGCTTTCCTTAAAAAGAAAGTGATCCCAATGATTGAAGATTCAAGAATCACTCAGAAGAATGTCAGACGTGTAGTAAGACACTCAGAATGTTGAAGGCCTTTTGATATCTCTGGATTATACCTTCCAACTGGACTGCTCTCTTGCCTTTTTGCTTTTGGAATATTTTGGATATCGAGTTTTTGGTTAGAGAGTGAGCAACACCTGCATCTTCCTTTGACTTGCCTTTTATAGCTGTGTCCTCGAAGTTTGAGTCGACAGATCCGTTTAGACACAACGGATCTTTCTCCTTAAATGCAGGTAGCTTTTTACTAACTTTTCTGCTTTTTCACAGGCTTTTCCGTCCTACTTCTGACATGGCTAATCGTCGCGTGTTGGTCAGAATGGCGGTGTAGCAGTTGTTCAGGTTTGCTTTGCTGAGCTTCTACTGGTACGGGATGCTAGATCTCTTTCAGCATACTTCTGGACTTCAATGCGCAGCAAGTGCTTTGTCTGCTATTTCTGACTTTGGTTTGCTAGCATCTTCACCAGTTGAGGACGTGTTTGTCGACTGCTAATTCCTTAGCATTCTGATATTGCTAGCAATCTTCCTTCAGCATTCTTTGATGTTTTGCTGAGATACTTTCACGCAACCTATTCTATTACAACTCGATGTTTACCTTATACATGACATTACATAAGTTGCTAGGCTATGCTAATGTTCAGCAATGATCGGCCATCTATTACAGTTTGATCCAACAAAACCTTTTACAATGAGATCCTAAGGGTAATTCATGAATATTTTCCCAACAATTTCCCCCTTTTGGGTGCGATCAAAGCTTATTAGGGATTGCTGAGACTTAGCTTAGAAGTTCTGAGTTACAAGGAAATTTCTAGACACACTATCTCAGAGTCTTTCTTTGCTTTAAGTCCTTAAAAACATATTATAAGCAAATCACTCAGCAACCATTTAAACATCCCTGGTTTATCTTTCCGTATTCTGATTCGTTGAGTACACAGACAATGTATTTCAACTATTGTTCACACTCGGAAAATCAGAATTTTAGACAATAAGATTTTGTCATGATTCTGATGATTTCATATATGATTTTGCAATTACAAGTTTAGAGAAATCATTTCAGAATCATGATAAAGAATAAAGAAAATGATAGAGAGTGACCTTAGTTCTGAGCATCTGGTGGAGGTTTTGGCTTCTCAAGAGACTCAACTTTCTTTATCGTCATGGCCATTAGTTTCTCCATCTGTTCAATACGTGCTCGTTGGTCTTCTCTCTGTTGTTATTCTACCTTCGTCCTTCGTTCCATCATACACGTTCAAATTCTTTTTCTTTCAGCAGTAGCTCAGCTTCCTCTGCTTTTATCCTTGCTTGTTCAGCAATCCTTCTTTCTTCCCCCTCTTTGAGAGCATCTAAAACAGAAGTGGAGAAATATTTGTGTGCATCAAGATCAATGATGAGAGTCATCACATTTGTTTGTACCGTAGACAAGGTTTCTTCTACACTTGTGATCTTGGTAGCGACTTGACCAACTTGTTGCTGAACCTCTGAAACAGAGGTTTTCACTCCAGAGATTGCTCCTCGGACATCAGCAACCTCTTTCAGGACCTCTTCATTGAATCTGGCTTGCTGGATATCGCGTTGATGTAGGGCGTTATGAAGTATGTTGACAAGAGATTGGAAGCTTACTTGGACTGGTTCGGCGGCAATGGGATCGTCTGAGATAACTATTTCAGTACCACTTACTAATGTGGGAGCTTCACCATCTTCTCTTTCCACTGTAGCAATTGCAGATGCTTGAGCTGCTACTTCGACTCTTTGTGTGGTAACATCAAGAACCTCATTGGTATCTACTTCCATGGACTCACTCACTATATTTTGATCGAGATTTGATTCACAACCTTGAGTTTCAAAGACTGGAATTGAGGTTGCGGTTCGAGTGTATTCTTTCTGAAAGTTAATAATTTTGAGATAGTCTTGTCTCCTGGCCTCCTTTTCTCTTTCTTCTTCGATCGCGGCTAGTTCAAGACTTCTAACTCGCAACTTCTCCTCATAAACAACTTTCCGCTCCCGATAAGCAATCATTGCAGCCCTTTGTCATTTGGTGAGTTCCATGTGAGCCAAGCACTTCTTATCTGGTGCAAACTGTGATCTGGGCAGGGTCTGAGATGGAAGAAACTTCCTGTGAGCGCGGATGACTTGCAATCGGGCAATTACTTGTTGATCAGTATACTGTTTCGTGCAGGAGGGCTGGTCCATCCACTCATTTGCTCAGGTTTCTTCGGAATGCCAGAAATTAAGACCTTTTCTAGCGATAATAATCATTCTTTCCTCAAAACAGAGTTCGTGCATGATGTAGTCATAAGTTTTCCATCGTCGAAATTGAGTACCGAACACTCTGCCTTCCTCTATTTTTCGTGAATCTCAACATAGAAGACTCCTGCAATGTCCCTATTTACTTCTTGCTCTACGAAGGCTAAGATCTCATCACTCTAATCTCGGAGATCAGCATTCATATCTTTATTAATCGAGACAGCAGCACACCACTGTGCTACTCTTCGTGAGCAAAAGATTTTGCTAGGGAAACCATCAAATGGAATCCTCAGTTGTTCATTCCTTAGAGTGGGGTATTTTCGTAGAGTTTTGGCATCAAATACCTCGATAGATTCCCCCTCAGAATCAGATTCTGATGAGCAGGTGGATTCGTCCAAAAATCCGGCAGAGGAGATTTCCTTTTCTATTGCTTCTTCTGCTTGATCTTCATTACTAGCATCGACTGTTGTCTCCTTAGTAGTATGGACTTCTTCAGCAGTATCTGCCATAGTCTCGTCAGCTGCAGTAGATTCTTCAGCAGTTGTCTTCATAGAATCATCAGCTGCAGTAGATTCCTCAGCAGTATCTTTGATTTGCTCCGATTCTGTCTCAATAGTGTTTTCTTTAGCAACATGCTCTGCAGTAGGCATGTTCGTATCTGCGCTTTCCTTAGAGATTTCTGATGGCCCTGCATCCTTATCTCTGGTATGTATGTCATTTGTCTCTGTTTGTGGCGCGTCCTTCTCTGAGCTACTGCTTTGATAAGATGTAGCAGTGGGTTCGCGAAATTGAACCGATTTGCCTTTGGAGTGTTCCGTAGCATTGAAAGCGCCAGATTGAATCAGCGTGTCTAGCTCTTTATCAGTCATGCCGTCTGCTGCAGTTGTAATTTTGGTAGTGTTGCTGACTGCAATAGGGTTATCCATTTCTTTTTCTGTCAAAGTAGAGTCTATTATTGTCTTCCCTTTCTTTGCTGCTCTGCTTATCTCTTCAGCAGCTTCCTCATCGGGTGTTTGACTAGTATTTTCTTTTTGATTCTCTCTTTCTAGATGAGATCTTTTTACTCTTTTGAAGTTCAGATCCCGTCCTTCGAATGTGATTCTATCTCTCTCCTTTCTCTATTCCTTTATTTCCTGTGCCTTCATTTTTTCTGCACGCTTTCTTTTAGCTTCACGTACGCCTTTCACACGTTCATCAAAACTTTTAGATGATAAGGGTGAATCAGGTATTTTTTCAGTAGTGACAGCGGCTAGCTCAGCAGTTTTGCGTAGGCGTTGTCGACTAGACCTTCTATTCCTGGTGGGAGCAATATCCTTTTGTTGTTCAGAAGAGATTGGAACAGCAAGTTGACCAATAACGAGTGGCTGCTGAAGTGCGGCCCTTTGGTCCATAATCTCCTCAATCTGTTCGGTAGGCATCTCTCCGAGAGCTACAATATCATCAAGTTGCTTAAAGCATTGCTCCGTTTCAGCGTTCTGAGTTAATACTGCTATTTCCTCAGCTGAGATAGGTGATGCTTTCTGCAATACTTGTTCGCCCAAGGAACGTTCGTCTACTTCCTCATCCGAAGTAGGCTTGTCCGCATCCACATTGGATTTACCAGTCAGCTTCTTTGGCTTCTTGTAATCAAGAGGGTTAGCTGCTTTTCGTGTGATTGGAATAAAATCAGTGGAGAGCAACTTCACTCCTTGATCAATTTTCGTTGAATGCATGACCAATTCCAGAAACTTGCTTATTTTCAACCCAAAATTAACATTTGATGAAAAAGTTCCATCCACAGATATGTGGTCGTTCTTCTTGGCGTGCTCTGCCCATCGTTCGAAGAAAAACTCTGCCCAATGTCCCTTTACTTTGTCTGTGAGAGCCATCATTACTGCATATTTCTTAGCAGATAGTTCAGAATATTATCCGGCGTCACATTGGAACATCTTGATCACCAATTCGGCAAGAATTTTAAATTCATCCTGTAGGGTGTTAATGGGTGTGGCAGCCCGGAATGTGATCTCGTGACCTTTCCTATCCTTCATTACTTCAGGCTTCTTCCATAAATTCCAACGTCTTTCCATCTCATCATAATCCGTTACTTTGTAATGAGATATACGTTCCCCCTTATTCCGAAGACCAAAAGTTTTAGCAAGAACTTCGACACTTACTTCAATGATACTTCCATAAACACAAGTTTTAAAAGATTTTCCATCTTCACTCATGACTGCTCTGGCATAAAATTCGGAAATCATATGCGGATGAAAATGCATGGGTTCAGCGGATAAGTATTGAGTTACCTGTTCGCTATCGAGAATATCCATTATCCAATCTGGAATATGTTCAGCAGCAAGGCGTTTATACAGAATGCGATCCTTCATGATTTAAGCTAAACGCCTTTGTTCCTTCGTGTGGCCGGCTTGGGATTTCTTCCGAGCCATCATAACAAGCTGTCCATACGATATTGAATCATCAACATCTTCTTTCTTTAGAATCCCAGTAAACCCTGGTGCATGCCGTATATGTAAGGGTTCTCCGGAATTTGGTGGAAAGTTGAAGGGAGAAGGTTCATTAGATTCAGAGCGATGGTTCTGACAGGTAGATTTCTGGGATGATGAGGCTATAGAATCTGTGGCCATGTCTGTGAGGGAGAATCTGGAGTAATTTTTCAACTAATACTGAGACTTTATAATTGGGGATTTTGCTATGTCTTTCGAAAAGAATGAGAAGAAAATGAACAGTGATCAGAGCAAAGGTAGGGTTAATTTTGAATGTGAGATCTAACGGTTGAGGGAAAGTCTGCGAAGTGTTAGATCAATGATTCAGAATAAACGCGTCTTTCCATATAGCTTCCCAAGCTCCGAGCTTAAGTGCTTCTGACGTGGCGTCTCCTCAGTTGATGCCGCCGTTTGCATGCAATAATTACGCCTTATCGGGTCCCATCAAGTTTGAATTTTGAGTCATCCCGCCTCGATTTCGGATAAGTTGTTGTTTCTGAACTAGCAGCCGTTCAATGGTGTTGATAGGGATGATCCATCTCAGCATTCTAATTTTCAGCAACTTCTGAAGATCTGCTGAGTCTGTGAGAACTCTTATTTGAAAAAAATGATGATGAGATCCTCGAACTTTTCAATACTCCTTTCTCACCATTGCTGGAAAAATGATTTGACTTCCCATGCATACACGTCGATCCCTTTATTAGCGACGTTTCGTATTCCAAGAGGTGAATCATTGCGATCTTCAGACAGATTTTTCTCTTTCTTCGCGTCATAAATGGGAAATTCTCTATAAATACCTCTGTTTGAGATTATCCAAACATCTCAATTATCCTTCTCTCCTGATTCATACTTTCAATCTTCTTCTCCTCAAGAAAGTTAGGTCCCTTTCTTCACTCATGGGCTCTCCTCCGCGAACCATAGATATCAGGCGTAATTTGATCCTGGATGAGCCAGGTCTGGATAGGTATTATATAGATGATTGGGATGTGGTAGTGAAGGTCATCTCTTCGTTGCAGTGGGGGGGGGGGGCTTTCGCAATTTGTGTGTGCTACTCCTCACCGTTTTCAAGAGGAAGTGATTAGGGATTTCCTCAGTGATTGCCGTGTGGAGCCGAACGCAATCTATGGGTTGTTCCATGATAAGCTTGTCCAGTGGACCCCTGACACTTTTGCAGTTGATTTCGGGCTTCCTCGAGGTCCGTTGTCTGTAGAGGACTATCTTGCAGAGGAAGTGGCTCCAGAGTGGCTGGCGTGGGAGAAATGGCGGCATTCTCCTCATTTTGATTTCAGCCCTGAAGTTCCTGCCTCTGGCCTCCAGACTTCGTATTGGGTTATGTTCCGTATTGCCCATGGAATCCTGCTTGGAGAGGAGACTTATGACCTCTCTTTCTCAAGATCTTTTTGGCAGGTGATGATGGCCATGGATGATACTGCCTCTGTTGACTGGTCCGGATACGTCTTCAAGAATGTCTGGGAAGCTGT
>JAPKLW010001291.1:174734-205561 GCA_026898455.1 Plectranthus barbatus
CGTCTCTGTTGGCTTATCAGGTTATTCAAAATATCCTGACTAGTCATATATGCGCAGACACACTTCTCATTGGCTTTGTTTTTTAAAACCATATTTTCCTTTTCAAGATTTTTCAAATTTTCAAAGAGTTCAGAAGATTCAGTTCTAAGTCTTGATAGTTCTTCACTATCAGACCTTAGTCTTTCGACTTCATTGGTCAGACTTAAGACTTTCTGTTTGAGTGAAGAGTTATCTTTCACAATAGCATCTTTCAAGGTGTATACCTTAGAGAGTTCTAAAGAAAGCTTGGTCAGATAATCTTCCTCAGAATCGAGGAAGAAGTCCTCTGATTCAGGTATGTGTGCTAAGCAAGAAGTATTTGTTATAGGTGTTACCTCCTGATTGTCGACTGCTACGACCGATTCGAAGGGTTGCTCAGCATCAGCGGATGATTCGCCATCTTCAACAATTTTTGCCATAAAAACCATTAGGGCTTCTTCTTCCTCGTCAGTGGGGTAATATTCTTCTTCGTTGTTAGGAATATCTGGAACTTTTGTCCGTGTCAGCAATGCCTTTGTTACAGCTCGTACTACTCGTCTTTCAAATCTCTGACGCAGACGTTCTCTTTCCTCAGGACTCACTTTTGGACAGTCATGCTTCAAGTGATCAGGAGACTTGCATTCAAAACATGTTCTTATCCTTTTTTCAGTAGGGTGCTGCATCATGCTCGCTTTTGCTTCCTTTTCTGCCTTTGCTTCCAAAATCATTTTCTGTATCTTCTTCATCTGTTCTTCTAACTCGCCTATCTTTTGATCTTCATTGTTGATATTAGAAGTTGATGAAGTCTCCTTGGACGGTGTTGTAGATGCAGGTGTTGACTTTTCTTGGTTATAGAAAGGTTTCCTCGGAGATTTCCATTTGTTTCCATCCTTTTTGACAAAGTAAGCTACGTCTTCTTGAGTTCTAACGCTTGTGGGGTTTGGAGGTATAATGGCAGCTTCATTTTTCTTTGACTGCTGAATGATGAATTCATGCGCCTTTAGTTGAGAGAAAACTTCAGCGGTCGTCATATTGTTGAGATCTTTTTTCGCTCATGCTTGTCATCTTGACAAACCAATCACTTCTGGGGTAAAGCTTGGATATAATTTTGTTATTCATTTCCCCTTTGTCATATGTCTTGCCGACATTTTTGAGTTCTGCGATGATAGTGTTGAATCTTTCTTCCATCTCCTGAATGGTTTCTCCTGGAATCATGGCGAAGGATTCGTACTTGTCCACAACGACTTGTAGTTTGTTTCGCTTCATTTGTTTCGTTTCCTAAGAAACTTCGCACACGTAATCCCACATCTCTTTTGCAGTGTTGTAATCTAGAGCTTTATTGGACATTAGTGGAGGTAGACATTCCATGATTAGTTTCATGGCGATAAGCTCCAGCTGGCCTCTCTTTTTGTCTTCAAGGGTCCATTCCTCGTAGGGTTTATTCACCATCTCAGGTCTGGGTTGGCCACCAGCGGGTCCAGGGGGTGCAGTGTTCACCTTCATGATTTCTATAGGACCAACTGTTAGGATGTCCCTCATCTCTGGATGTATGCTCTACAACTGGATCATGGCCTTCTTATTCCATGTTGCAAATCCATCCTTGTTGTACTTTGGAAGAGCGTGATTTGCCATCGGATAGTTCTCGTCTTCACCTAAGCTATGAAAAACACAGATACAAGAGACGCAAGGAAAGACTAGGATCTAGGTCCTAAGCGACTAAGAAGCAGTCGGTTTTTCAACCTCGCTCTGATACCACTTGTTGGTCACTTATGATCAGAGTCGTCGTGGTTACAATAAAGTACACACACGATGTGCTGCGGAATAGATTGCGTTTACTTGTATTTAGATTATTCTGAGCTCTATTTTAGTTAAAGTTTTCTTAGGTTACCTTTTTCAGTTATACACTAGCAACTTGGTCACTAGGTTTTAAAACATTCTAGCTCAGAAAGCAGTAACAACACGACAACACACAATTTATAGTGGTTCCATCAAATGATCTACGTCCACTCCTTAGCCAAATCGCTAAGAATTTTACTATAAAGTATACGGTGTACAAAGAGTTGCCTTTCCTGTTAAGCAATCAGCCGTCGGTGGCTCTGTCTGCTTTACGGCTATCTTCCGATACTCCGGACATTCCTGGTGTGGCTCCGGCTGAGTTAAGGGCGCACCTTCGTAAAACTCGCTTTCACCACTCGCTTGGAAGAGTTTAAAGTTCCCTCCGAACTATCGTGTGTTCTCGGCTTCAATGCCCGCCTTAATCAATTTCTTCACAAGAAATTGACTGCTGGATGCTTTCCTTAAAAAGAAAGTGATCCTAATGATTGAAGATTCTTGAATCAATTCAAGAATCACTCAGAAGAATGTCAGACGTGTAGTAAGATACTCAGAATGTTGAAGGCCTTTTGATATCTCTGGATTATACCTTCCAACTGGACTGCTCTCTTGCCTTTTTGCTTTTTGGAATCTTTCGGATATCGAGTTTTTGGTTAGAGAGTGAGCAGCACCTGCATTTTCCTTTGACTTGCCTTTTATAGCTGTGTCCTCGAAGTTTGAGTCGATAGATCCGTTTAGACACAACGGATCTTTCTCCTTAAATGCAGGTAGCTTTTTACTAACTTTTCTGCTTTTTCACAGGCTTTTCCGTCCTACTTCTGACATGGCTAATCGTCGCGTGTTGGTCAGAATGGCGGTGTAGCAGTTGTTCAGGTTTGCTTTGCTGAGCTTCTACTGGTACGGGATGCTAGATCTCTTTCAGCATACTTCTGGACTTCAATGCGCAGCAATTGCTTTGTCTGCTATTTCTGACTTTGGTTTGCTAGCATCTTCACCAGTTGAGGACGTGTTTGTCGACTGCTAATTCCTTAGCATTCTGATATTGCTAGCAATCTTCCTTCATCATTCTTTGATGTTTTAATGAGATACTTTCACGCAGCCTATTCTATTACAACTCGATGTTTACCCTATACAGGACATTACATAAGTTGCTAGGCTATGCTAATGTTCAACAATGATCGACCATCTATTAAGGTTTGATCCAACAAAACCTTTTACAATGAGATCCTAAGGGTAATTCATGAATATTTTCCCAACAACTGGAACCAAGAGGGCTTTTCATTCCTTCTCACTAAGGAATATCCATCTTCAGACCCACCTGACAAGTTTTTATCTCACCAACGAGAAAACTATCATGGCCTGACAGAGTGGACCGCCTATCTCTGTTCGGTTTTAATATGAGAAAACTCATCATCCAAGGTGAACCGAGAATCGAGAGAATCTTCTTAGATGCAATCTTTGTGAAGGTTACGACTCCTCCTCTCAATTTGGAGACTTCCAAGTCACGTTGATCGAGCCCATTCTGGAGGTACTTTGGTAAAATGGTAAAGAACGACATTTCTGATTTCTTCGAGAAGGGTTTTTGGGAAGATGGGAATGAAGGCAGAAGATAGATCTAGGGTTTCAAGGTTTTGAGATATGAATTTCTAGAGGAAGATATCTTCTCTTAAATAGACGCAACCTCTAAAGAATACCAATGAAAATTCTTAAGAACAGAATGAGAGTTGGGACTTATTCTTCCAAAACATCATCTAGCTCTAATAATCCGAGCTTAAGACAAAGCTCTTTGAATCTGCTTTCTGCTAGAGGGTTGGTGAATATGTCTGCTAGCTGATCCTCTGTTCTGATATAATCTACCGAGATATCCTTCTTTTCGACATGATCTTTGATGAAGTGATGTCGAATATTGATGTGCTTTGTTCGAGAGTGATGAATAGGATTTTTCGTGATGCACATCGCATTGTTGTTGTCGCTTCGTCCACTGATATCTGACAAGCTGTGCTCATTGGAATATGCAGAGTCTTCATCTTTTCTGGGTAAAATTTGCTAATGAGATCCTTCGTATACTTCTTCTGGTGAATGAAAATCCCATCGTCTGATTGCTGAACTTGTAAGCCTAGAAAGTATGATATTTTTCCCATCATACTCATCTGGAAGTTGGTTTGCATAAGCTGGGCAAACTTTTCACAGAGACTTAAATTTCTTGATCCAAATATGATGTCATCCACGTAGATTTGGACAATTAAGATATCCTCAGCATTTTTGATCAAGAATATTGTTCTGTCGATCTTTCGTTTCCTGAACTCGTTCTTCAGCAGGATTTGTGATAGCATCTCGTACCAAGCTCTTGGGGCTTGCTTAAGTCCATAGAGAGCTTAGTCTGTAAACTTTGTCTCCTCATTCGAAACCTGGAGGTTGTTCCACATAGACTTCTTCTTTCAATTTGCCGTTAAGGAATGCACTCTTGACGTCCATTTGAAATACTGTGAACCCATGATGAGCAGCATAAGCTAGGAATAATTTGATTGCTTCCAAGCGAGCTACTGGAGCAAAAGTTTTGTCAAAATCTATCCCTTCACACTGCGCTTATCCTTCAGCAACTAATCTGACCTTGTTGCGAACGACGAGTCCATTTTCGTCTCTCTTATTCTTGAATACCCACTTAGTTCCTATAATTGATTGATGTGTTGGTCGATCGACAAGATCCCATACATGATTCCTTGTGAACTCTGATAGTTCCTCCTGCATTGCGTTGATCCAGTGTGCTGATTTGAGTGCCTCTGCTACTTTCGTAGGATCTTCTTGCGATATGAAGCAGACAAGTAGTGCACCGTGTCTGGTTCGGATTGGATCAACAATATCTCCTAGAATCGCTTGAGTAGGATGATCTCTTAGCAGCCATTTGGGTCTTTGGAGTTCTTCCACATGAATGACTTGACTGCTGGATGGTCTGATGGGTTCTTCAGAAATTGGTACTTCAACAAGTTGTAGAGTCTCCAAGCTATCTCCTACCCTTATTGAGTCGTCTTCTGCTGAAGGATTGTCATCTGTCATTTTGTTTGCTGAACTTTGTAATACTGATATAGTACTCCTATCTGCAACAGTCTGCTCTTGGTTATCTTCAGCAGGGTTGTCTTCAGTAAACCTCTCGCCATTCTGAGAATCTTCAGATAGTTGAGCAACCTTATCTCCTCTAGTTCCCTGTTGATCTGTGAGCTCTTCGAGAGATTGTATGGTGGCCTCAGCATTATCGATTGCATCACAGACCCTGTTAAATGTCGATTGATCAATCAAGGTCTTCACTAGAGATGATGATTCATTCATCAACCTAGTCAGATCATTCAGTTCAGTTTCGGAAGAATTTGAGCCTGAAGTCCTGTTGACATCATTGGTTTCATGAAACTCATCCCTTTGGCTTTTAATGGTCCTGTGCACTAAAGTAGCTTCATTAAAAATAACACTGCATGTTATTTCCACAAGTTTGGTTGTCTTATTAAGTACTCTATATCCCTTATGAGATGGATGTCCATATCCTAGGAACACTCCTTCATCGGCTTTGGGAGAGAATGTACTTAACTTCGATTTTCCATTGTTATGGATATAACATGGCGAACCAAAAATACGAAGATGAGCTAAAAAAGGCTTACGACCATGATATATTTCATAGGGAGTCTTGTTGAAGCGAAGATTCAATCCACTTCGATTTTGCGTATAGCAGGCATTCATTACCGCTTCTTCCCAGTATTTCTGACTTAGATCCATATCGGCAAGCATTGTGCGCACGACTTCCTTTAGAGTTCTATTCCTTCTTTCTGCCAAGCCGTTCTGCTGAGGTGTTCTTGCAGTGGACCTTTCATGTCCTGTCCCAACATTTGCGCAGAAATCCATCAATGCTCCATTGCAAAATTCTGTACCATTGTCGGATCTTATCCTTTTGATCGTGAGCTCCTTGTCGTTTTGAACTCTGATTATTAGCTCCGGAAGGATAGTCTTTACTTCGTCCTTGCTTTTGAGTAACTTCACCCATGTGTACCTGGAATAATTATCAATAACAACCAAGGTATACAGTTTGTTACTTACACTGGGAGGTGTCACAAGGCCGAATAAATCCATGTGCAGCAGCTCAAGGATTATGTTTGAAGTGGCCTTTTCTGGATTTGAATTGAAGGACGCTTTGGCTTGCTTTCCTTGTTGACAGGCTCTTCATACTTCTCCCTTCTCGAAAGTTTCTTGAGGTAAACCTGCAACAATGTTATTTCTAGCAATATAATTAATGGTCTTAAAATTCAGATGCGTTAGCCTTTTTTGCCATAGCCAGTTTGTTTCTTCCTTGTTAAATGCTATGAAGCACGACGCTTGTTGACCACTTTCTAATCAGCAATGTAGAGTCCTCCTTTTCTGATTCCTCTAAGCTTTACTTCACCTGTTGTTCTATCTGTAACTTCGCAACCTGTGTCAAAGAAGGAAACAACATATCCATTTTCTATTAGCTAACTAATGCTCAGTAGATTGTGTTTGAGACTATCGACGAGGGCAATGTTGATTATTCGCATTACATTCTGCTCGATGCGCCCTCTTCCGATTACTCTGGCCTTAGAGTTGTCACCGAATGAGACTGAGGCTCCTCAGAACTTGCGAAGTTCTGTGAAGATCTCTTCATCTCCTGTCATGTGACCTGAGCATCCACTGTCTAAGATCCATTCTTTGTGTTTTCTTGACAGTCTTCTTTCTGAACCCTGTTCCTGCAAAACAATGAAGTTATACTTCTGGTACCCGATCAATTACGGGTCCTGCAGGATTAGTTCTCTGGATCATTCCCTTGGGAATCCAGACTTTCGTGATTTTGATGTTCTTTTTGTCATCACGTTTCATTTCCCTTCCGTTCTTGTTGGCATAATTTTTATAATTAACATAGGAATATGAAGTAGTGTGTTGAGCCACACTGTATTTTGAAAACATTTTGACGTAGACTCTGGCCTCAAGTAGGTGTTCCTCCTACTCGGAGTGTATGCTAGCTTCCTTGCAGTCTTAGTAGAGTGGTTGGCCTTGCTAGGATTTGTATGAACCGTCCTAGCAGATGGAACAGTCTGCTGGGTAACATACATTGACTTTGCTGACTTTTTCTCAGCAGATCGAAAATTCAATCTTTGTCGAGCAGTCAGCTCAGGGATATTAGTCTGCCCGCATTTCTGCTGTTCAATTGACTTAGTCTTTTCCCTCTTGTCTTTCCTAGCAGTCTGCTGAATCTTCCCAGTAGCTAGGACAAAGGTAATCTTCTTTGACTTACTCGATTCAGCGTTATAAGACTTTTCACTATCAAAGCCTATTCCAGCAAAGTTCTTTGAACTTCTTTGGATACTTAAAATATCATCTAAATCTCTAGTGATTTTTGAAAATTTGAAATGACACACATTTGGCACAGAGTGATTATTTTTCAAAGCTTCATTTTCCTGTCTCAATGTATCATAACTACTGCTGACCTAGATTTATCAATCTCACTGGTCAAACTTGAAAGTTGAGATTTCAGAGAGGAGTTTTCTTTGATTAAAATATCTTTTAATGCATGAACTTTTGAAAACTCTTTCAACAGATATATGACAGTAATCTCATCTGTTTCTGTACAACATGAATCAGCAGTATCATGCATATTCTCTTAAATTGAAGCAATAGACATAGTAGTGTCTGTTACCTGGTTTGCTGTGGCTGGCAGAGTTGATTCTCCTGTTTGCTCTTCGTTGATGTCTACCATGAACACCATTAGAACATCCTCTTCATCTTCTGATGAGTAGCTTTCGTCGTCATAATCTGGGATGTCTGGTAGTTCTGTTCTTGTCAGCAATGCTTTGGTGACCGCTTTGGATGCGCATCTTTCAAACAGCTTTCTCAATCGTTCTGTTTCTTCTGGATCTACCTTTGCACATTCGAACTTCAGGTGATCTGGGTGATGGGTTTTGTATACTGAAAGCATTTATTACAATGAGTATACACCGGTTTATTTCTCCTATCTGTTAACAATCGTACATGTATGAACAATGGTATCCTCTTGTCTCACCGATAGGGACGATCATACGACGTGCTGTAGATCGCAGAAGACAGTATGATCACTTGACCTAGTGAGACATAAACATGATCACAGCCGAGACAGCGTATGAGGATACGTCTGTCCGGATGGCTGCGGCATTGTCGGAATAAGTAGTCTGTCTTGGTTACTTGACATGCTGGTACGCAAAGGTGGCATATTGATGGACCGCAGTGAGATATATTCGTCTGTCTGACATCATCGAATAAAAGATCTCGTTATATTGATTGAGTCCAAACCCTAACGAAGGTTCAGGGGTTTGCACGGGTTGACTGTTGCTTTGACTTGCCATGGTGGAGAGCCAATACAACGCGCTCGTATATCCGCATCTTGGGTAACAGCAGTTCGTGTAGTACCACCTGAGACTGAACTTAGGTAACCATATCCGAGTAATAGGATGGGGACATTCCCTGAGGAGCTCAATAACATTCATCGTGCCAAAGTCCTGCAGGCTGATTAAGTTCAGGCACGAGTGATAAGGTTTGAGTGGTACTACTCAGGAATTATAAGATATTAATTAATTGTAGTTAGTGCTTGTCAGAGGCTCCGATTAATTAATGGATGTCCGGTAACCTTAAATATGGGGATTCTCAATTAATGCAACCCGTTCTCATAACGTGGTAATAAAGGGGTAGGTCAATATTAATTCTGTGGTGAAAAAGAATTAATATTAATTAATTAATTGTGTCCTGGGTTGTGGACATGGGAATTAATTAATTTATAGGCCCACTTTATTATTTGCATTAGGTCCCAGGTCTGGCCCAACAAGTGTGCTGAATTGAGCCCAAAATGGCCCGTTAGGGTTTCCAACCCTAGGTCTATAAATAGACAACTCTCTCTCATAAGTTGTAACTGAGTTGAAAAACCCTAAACCTAAGAGAGAGAGTGGGCGCCGTTTTCAAGGGAGAAGGAGGAGAATTTTCGAATTCTGGTCCTGCTCAAGCCACAGATCTACGGAGTCCTCACCAGTAGTAGATCTGACCAACACCGGGATACAGATCTGAAGATCTAATCTGGAGAACAAATTTCTTCTTCCCTTTTCTTTATTTTCGATTTGCTCTAGAAATTAGTTTTCTAATTTCTGTTTCCGCAGAGAAATTGGATTGCGTGGTTGAATTGGATTTTGGAATTCAAACGCAAAAGATCGGTACAGACACTACGGAATTACGATAATCTCTCAATCCACAATTTTGTATTAAATTCATAGGAGCATGCTAGGGTTTTGAGAATAATTAATTATGAGCAATATCCATAGATCGATCCGGTTCAGTTTGGTTTTGGTGATTCGGTTCACGGAAAAACCCTACACTGGGGAATTGCACTCATAGCATGTCCTTGGTGCTCTCTTGCTGTTTTTGTTGTCCGCAGATTGAGTCTGCTGGGGATCTCCTTTGTTTTCTTTTGCCTTCAGCAATAGCCTCTGAAGCCTCTTCATTTGTTCCTCCAGCTCGCTCACGGAGCATTCATCTTCTTTGAGGTGAGATCTGCTAAGGAATCTCTTCTGCTGAATGGGACTGAGTAGGTCTATCTGAGTGGAATGGCTTCTTTGGTTTCCACTTTTGTCCATCTTTCCTCACGAAGAATGTCGCACCTTCCATTGGTTCTTCAATGTTGACCGCAGCGCGAATAGCCTCATTCTTGTTGATCTGGGCGATGTCCACTTCTTTGGTGCTAATTGTTGACAAATCCTTATCCTTTAGACTGGTTAATTTGACGAACCAATCCTCTTTAGGTAATCTTGAGATGATCTTTGAATTCATGTCGGAAAGTTCATATGTCCTTCCCAACTTCTTTAACTCAGCTGCGATCTCGTTAAATCTTGCCTCCATATCCTTGATGGTTTCACCTAGAATCAAATAGAAAGATTCATACATGTCCACCCATTGTTGTAGCTTGTTTCTCTTCATCTGGTCTGATTCTTTGTCCAGAGTGCTGAGAAAGTCCCACATTTCTTTGGCACTGTTGTACTCCAACGCTTCAGCCATTAGAGCAGGTGACAAGGCCCCTAATATGGGATCCATGGCGACCTAATTTATTTGATCACGGGCTCGATCTTCTGGAGTACATTCTTCTAGTGGTTTATCCACCATTACGTCTGGTCCTTCCACATTTTCTCTAACTCTCGTCTTCACCTTCTAGATCTTGATCGGTCCAACTTCAATCACTCTTTTCATCTCTGGATACACAATCATTAGAGTGATCATCGACCTCTTTTTCCAGGGAGAATAAGATTCTGGAGTGAACTTGGGAAGCTTCGCGTTGTACGCCATTTTCTTGAACCTGAGCTAAACACAAAACCACAGATATGCAAGACAAATATGGATCTGGTCCTTGGCGACTTAGAAGCAGCTAGTCTGTAAAGACCAACCGCTCTGATACCACTTGTTGGTCCCTGATCAGAGTTACGATATATGCAGTGGAAGTATTAATGTTTATCTTGCACATGTTTTGCTAAGGTCTCAACTTAGCAAGTGTTTTTCTAAATGTTTTAGCTCGTGTATTCGTTAGATAGATTGCAGTTTATACTACAACACTTGGTGTGTTGAGTTTCAAAAGATTAAACCAACGAACTAAATAACGCAGCAAAGTGGTAAATGACACAAGGATTTTATAGTGGTTCGGACAATTGTTCTACGTCCACTCTTCAGTCCTCTGACTGCAAATTCACTAGAAGAATGAGTACAAGGTCAGGCATGATCTCTAACGTTGAGCAGCTCCTCCGTCTGGTCAGCGCGCACCTTCAAGCACCTCAATCTCCAATCTTCAACCGGTGTCGCTCCTTAGAGTGAGGACAAACCTCCCTTCTCCTCGGACGTCGGCTGCTGGGAGTTTTATAGTTCTTCCCGGAACCTATCCTTGTGTTGGCATAGCCCGTACGAATCACTCTTGCACCGCAATAGTGATTGCTAGATTCTTTTTTGAATATAAAGAATCCCAAATATACCGTTAGACTTGAAGGGAATGCTCGCCTATCTGCATGCTTCCTTTTTCTGCGGTGGACAGAGACTCTTCAAGTCCTTTTGTCTCTGATTGGCGTAACATCTATCTCTAGCCGTCATCTGTCATAACGGATCTTTTGTAGGTCTGAACCCCTTTTTCTTCATGATGATTATTCCATCCTCTTGATTGGTTGGTTCTTCTCATAACTTGTAGTTCGTCTGATATTCGACTTGTAGTCTATCTCTTGATTTCTGATTGCTGACTGTCGTCTGCTGACTTATTGTTATGCGTCGGATGCCTTCTCAGATTGCTAGAACTTCTTCTTCAGCATTCTCGCTGTCTCCTCCGCATTGCTGGTTGTTATGATCTTCGGCAGTCTTCAGCAATTGAATGAGTTTGCTGATTCCTTCGGCAAACTTAATCCTTTCTTTTTATAAATCTATTACAACTCGAGTATTAATTCCTATACAAGACTTTTTACAATTGACTCGATACTGAGTTGTTATAGCTTTGATCCACTAAAACATATCAACAATGATAATGAATTGGTTTACAGTGGCGGGGTCTAACAATATTCCTAACATTTGGGTTAATTAAATGATTGTTTGCATCATTCATATCAATCTCATAGATTCAATGTGGATTTCATACCAATGTCCTTTGTTACACCATTGTTGAATTTGATACCTTGTTTTTGTTTTACATTTGCTATTGAGTGTGGAAGTGATTGATGAGTCAATATGATGAATTTTGAGAAAATGCATGTTTTAGTTAAAGCTTTCCTAGTTAGGTAATTTGATTTTCTTGTTGCCTAGTATAAATAACCACTCAACGACTTAAATCGTGCTTAGGTACAAAATCAACTTTTAATTAGCTAGTAATCTAGTGGCGAAGTGAGAAGTTCCTGGATTTATAAAAATTATTCTTGTATTCGCAGTAGAGTATCAATTAAGTAATATTGATTGAAAATTTTGTGTGCATCAAGTTTAGGCGCCGTTTCCGGGGACTTAATTGAGTAGGTTGCCAGATATTAATGAACTTGAGTTGCTTGTTGTCTAAGTGTTTGTTTACTTGTTCGCTTGATTTGAGATTTTTGTTTGTTTGTTGATTAGAGCTTTTGGATTCTTATAGGTGGTGTATGATTACGAGGTCCAAAGCTCGGGTGTTTGAAGCACAAAACTGGAAAGAAAGATTTTAAGGAATTGAGATCAACATGGAGGATCAAAGAGATGAGATGGAAAGGATAGATGAACTCCAAAGGCAATTAGAAGAGATGAGGACAACTCCAAAGCTCGGGGTTAATGTGACACAATTCGAGATCAAGCCACAACTCGTACAAATGATCCAAAACAATCAATATGGTTGCCATCTGACGAAAGACCCCAACAACCGTATCTCCCGGTTCTTGGAGATTACCGACACAATCAAGATAAACCAAGTTCCTTAAGACCACATAATGATGAGACTTTTCTCATTTTCTCTACGTGATGGGGCGAGGCATTGGTTTCAAGGTCTAGACAAGGAGATCATAGCCTCTTGGAATGAGTTGCGTGAGAAATTCCTCTTCAAGTTCTTCCCTCCAAGCCTTACCTTAAAGCAAAGAGCCAACATCACTTCATTTGGGGCAAAGGTATGATGAGCCACTATATGAGGCTTGGGATCATTTCTGGGACTTCATCCGAAGGTGTCCAAGGCATGGTTTATAAAGAAGACAACAAATATGCCAATTCTACGGGGGTCTCAACTACAAGACCAAGGTGGTGATGGAATCCTCATCGGGAGGCGCATTTTTTGATAAAGAGGAGGATGAGGCTTGGAGAACCATTGAGAAGATGGCCGAGAACAGCTACCAATGGTCAAAGAGAGGAAGGATTACCGAACGGTAAAGGTGGTGGATGAAAGGAATGAGAGTGAAAAGTCGAAGGAACAAATTGCTATGATGCAAAAGAAATTGGATTTGCTAACTACCTCAATTGGAAGGAAGGATGATGTGATGATGGTAAAGAGGGAAGAGATGTACCCGAAGAATGTGAGCTTCACGAATCAATGAATGGGGGGATTCAACAACATCCGCGGCCCCTACAATCCATCGGGTAATATGTACTATCACCCTTCCAACCGCTTCCATCCCAAATTCTCCTATGCTAACCCGAACAACGCTTTGAGTCCTCCAATGCAATTGGAGAATGTTAGGGGTAGTTCATAAGGAGGCTATATAGGAGGTAGTAGTAGTCGGAATGAGCATCATGAAGTAAGAAGGTATCCAAATGAGGAGATCGACAAGAGGTTTGAGAAATATGATGGTATGCTTGCCGATATCCAAATCCAAATCTCTTCGATAGCTAAGCAATTGAGTGGGAAGCATCAAATGGGTAAATTTCCGAGTGATATGGAGACTACCCAAAAGAAAGGTTGCAACATTGTTGAGGAAGAGCAAGGAGATGAGGATAAGATGTTGGTAATTTCTCCTAAGGTGCAGAAAGTTGTGTTTGATGAAGAACAAGAGGTTGTGAAAGGTGAATCAATTGAGGAAGTTGAAGGAGAAGTAGTGAAGGAAAGTGTGATTGAAGAGGAGGAAGTCAAATTTTTTGACCATGTTAAGAAATATGATATTGAGATGCCACTTCCGAAGGAAATCCTACGTGTGCCTTTGTTGGATAAATTGATGGATGATGAGTTAAAACCGGTGAGTGGTATGCATGAAGATGAGTCCATGAAAGATTATCTTAGTGAAGGAGGTGAAGCAAGAGGAGAATGAAAGATAGCAAGCAAAAAGGATGACCCGGGAAGTTTTGTGATTGGTTGTAAGATTAGGGGCACAATAGTAGATAAAGCCTTATGTGATTCCAGGGCTAGTGTTAACATTATGTCATGGGTTTTGTTCAAGGAGTTGGATATTTGAGAGTTGAAGCCAACGAATCATGTCCTCCAAATGGCTAATCATGCGATATTTTGCCCAAGAGGAGTTGTTGAGGACGTGAATGTTGAAGTATTGGACTTCACCTTCCCAAGAGATTTCTTGGTAATTGACATGAAAAACCAAGGGGGAATCCACCTAATCTTTGGGCGACCATTCTTGCATACAACGGATGCAATATTTGATAATGGGGAGCTACCTTTCATTGTGAAGGAAAGGAAGTGGTATTTTCCTTTCCCTCGAAGGTGGTGGAAAATGTGAAAGAAGGAAGGATGTTAGAGATTGCAAAAGAGAAGAAAATTTGGGTTGAGAAAGGAGTTGGAACGAAGAGATTGAATGTTTGTGAGGATCCTAGGATGGATAGCATGGATGAAGACAAAGATAAGTGTGATGACTAGGGAGATTAGTTTGAGCAAGGAGGGGTGCGAACTAAGAAAGCAAGAGTTGAAGATGACCTACCTCAGGGTGCAAGACGAAAGCTTATTTTTTCAGGTGAGTCTTGGGATATGGATCGAGGTATGAGTTCTGGTTATTCTCCCTATGATCATGATTGATGACAATGAGATATGGAGTCTAGCTAATGACTTAAAAGAAGCGCTTGTCGGGAGGCAACCAAATTTTAATTGCTTTTATTTGTTTTTCATTTGGAATACATGTTTAGTTTGGTTGGTTTTGTTTAGTTTGGTCGATTTAGGTAGATATGATGCTTTGATTAAGGGATGATTGATCTATTAATGTTTTTGCAGATATATGGTGTTGTGTTGTGGAAAAGTCGAGTTTGGGGGATGTTATTTTGGTCCTGTAGCTGAGAACTTGGATGAAAAGGTGTCAGGGAGCTGGAAAACAGAGAGAAATTTTGCCCCAACTTGAAAAGTTTCGCCCCAACTTACCACATATCGACCGAGCCAGGCCATGTGTTGCCTTAAGTTTGGTCAAGCTCGACCGGGAATAAAGAATGCTGGAGGACAGAGCCAAATACCAACCGAACCAAACTTAGTCCTGTCTTGGGTTCGGTCGGTATGGACCGAATTTTAAAAAAATAGCTGGGTCAGACCAAAATTTTGGTTGACCTGCTCCAGGTTTGGTCGAGAGATGGCGTAGATTTTAAATTAATTTACAGCTCATTTCGCCCCAAACTCATTTCTTTCAAAATTTTCACTTCCAAATTTCAAATTCTTGTTTTACCCATTCCTTTTGTGTGATCCTCACCTTTGATTTGTTGTTATGGCTAGCAAGAGAGCTCGTGGGACTTAATCTACATCTGGAATCCGTCGCCCCACCAATTTTAGTGATGAGGAGTTTGGAAGATACAAAATTGTGGTGGAAAAGGATGTTGTGGGAACGCGGTATCCTTGTAGGGAGACTTTGGAGGCATTGGAACTGAAGGATGACCTTTGGAGTCTCTTCAAGGGCCTTGGATGGAAGAGCTATTTGACGTGGATGTGGCCAGCCTACATGGACCTTACAAAGGAGTCTATGGCCACCGTGACGGTGATGAAGGGCACCAGTACTATTCTTCTCTCTGCGGAGTTCAAGGTTAGAAGTCGTGAGTACATTTTACGTAGACAAGAACTTGATGAAATCTATGGTTGTGCTGAGGATTCTATTTTTATGCCTGAGGATGTGAATGTGGCTTCATTTTGGGAATCTATTTCGGGGGTAAATTCTGAGGGTACCTTTCATATTAAATCTGCTAAGGCATCTTTGATTAAGAATCCGATTATTCGTTATATTCATAAGGTAGTTGGAGGCTCTATTTTTGGGAGATATGAGTCGGGAAATGTGTTTCTTTGTGAGATGTATATATTATATGCTATGTTGCATGGGTTGAAATTCTCTCTGGGGGGAGCTTTCATGGATGCTTGGACTCGGGTTGTTGGTTTGAAAACCCCTTCTTTTTGTGGTGGGGGAATGCTTACTCCCATTTTCCAGCATTTTGGTATTCCTTTGACTGGTTCATTTGCTTATGGTGTGCCTCTGGATATTGCTTCCCTTGTTGCTGGTAAGTTTCTGGTTCCCAAAAGCCATGGAGTCTATAATTATAGTTTTGGGGAGAAGGTGATTGAGTTGCCCCATTCGGGGTTGACTATGGTGGATGACTTAAATGATCGATCGAACTGGTTGATGGATTCTGAGGACCATCAGAACTTTGTTGGCATTTTGACAAGTAAAGGGTATTTTCGCTCCAACAAGCTCTTGACACAGCAAAAATAGCAGCAAGGAGTTGGCGAAGGAGCAGGCACTAGCTCGCAGGCACCACTCGTAGAGGATTGGCAACAACAACCATTTTTGATGATGCAGAGGACTACTAACATGGTTGAGTCCTTGTCTCTATCTATGCAGGGTCTAGATGCCTGGATGGCTGCAATACAGGGGGGTTTCACTGCTTTTCAGATAGGCTACTTTGCCGAGTAGGCTGCCACATCTTCCTGATTTGAGGGCATTGACCGGAGACTTGATGTGATTCATAGTGATGTTCAAGAGCTGCATCGCCACCTGCCCATGCCTAGGATAATTAACCACTCAACAACTTAAATTGTGCTTAGATACAAAAGCAACTCTTAATTAGCTAGTAATCTAGTGGGTGAAGTGAGAATTTCTGAATTGATAAAAATTATTCTTGTATTCGCACTAGAGTATCAATTAGGTAATATTGATTGAGAATTTAGGGCGCATCAGGTTGCAGTATATATCTCCTTGTCATGGCATTGGGGTCTTCATCATCGGAGTCCTTTTGGCGCAACCTTTCTCGTTCTAGCTCTCTTTCTCTCCTTGCATCCTTAGCTCTTTCTGCTTCTCTTTCTACCATCAGCTACTTGATTAGCTCTCTCATCTGATTTACCTCTTGGACCAAAAACATAGCATTCCTTGTAGTAATTTTAGTATCAGGCTCCTCCAAGGGTGGCATGTTTGGATCATCTTCCTCATTATGATGGTTTGGGGGCTCCATGTTGATGATAGTGTTGTTCTTCTCCTTGCTCTTCCTTCTCCTGACTATGGCCTCGATTTTTGGGTCAAAAGCTTCAAGTGGTTTGCCTTAGGCCCTTGTGTTCATGAAACCTAAGAACAGAGATAAAGTTTGAAAATGATTAGCAATGTCGATCGACAGAGGGTGTGTCGATTGACGCGAGGGACCAGGCTGTGTTGATCGATACAAAGGTCAATTTTTTTTCAGAAAACCAACACACCACACAAAATAGTAAAATAAAAATAAAAATAACAACTCAATCCAATAAATTCAAAAACAAACTAATAACGAAATAGAATCTAATAAGTTCCTGGCAACGGTTCCAAATTGATCCACTGTAAAATTTAGATAAATTATTATATAGTGGTCAAATAAAGTTTTAAAACCCAAAGGTTGTCAAACCCACAGGGACTGTATGACAATTCTAATTCATATACTAGCTACAGTTTCTAAATCATAATTGTTTGACTAATTTGAAAATATGGTTTCGGTTTTGAAATTTAAAGATAACAAAACAGAATTTAAAGGAGTTTTTGAAAATAATAATAAAAGAGATAGATTCCAGGGCAGATAATCAAACTATCAACATGCAAATTCATTAACTCAGCAATGGGGAAAATTATAATCAAGTGGATTAAATTCCTTGTTTGGTAGTTTAAAACCTAGATTACTAATGTGTGACTATCTCCTCTCGATCTCAAGAACACAACATTAATTAATCTCGATAATTGTCTAATTTAATCCTACAATCAATTCTCCCTTTTGAGACAGAAATAAATTATATTTAATTCCCCTTCCTATTGCCAATTTTCACCTTTCGGTCCTTCAATTAATAACTACAAACCTAAATTAATTTCATCTCTTGATCCTTCATTAATTCTAGATTCAATTAAATTAAAACCAGGAATTAAACCATGCTATCGAGTTGAATCATTTACAAATGCATCAAGAAGATTATAAGACCTTAGAACCTGCTAGAGTTTCTAGCTACAAAACATGGATAGAAATAAAGTGCACATGTTATTGAAATTCATAAATTAACTTACAAGGAATAGGAACATTGAAGTTTGAAAAACTCCAATGCTAAATAAAATTAAAGTCTAAATTATCTAAGAATAATCAATGTAATCAGGTGTAATTTTTTAGCCCTAAGGAGTAGTATTTATAAAGGAGAAAAAAATCTCAACAAGGTACTGGGCTAAATTATCAAAATCTTCCAAACTGGGTGAATTTTCTTCTCGGTCTTCGGTGTCGGTCAACATGGCATTCATGTGTCGATCTCCTTCCTAACTTCAATTACAATCGTTGCTTGCTCTTCATGTCGAGCCCTCGTTTTGTCCTGCCTTCAGTTGACATCAACCCTTCACGTCAATCAACATGCCCCACATCCGTCGACATGGAGGGTTTTGCTCGCATTTTTGGCTTGTCTTCCACGTCGATCGATATCCCGTGTGTCAACTGAAATAACTATTTTGTCATTCCAGCTCTTGTCACCACTTGACCACTTTTTAGCCTAAAAATCTGCAAAAACTCACCATTGCAAGCATAACATCCTCTATAATACACTCGTGCAAGAAAATAATAACTTAAACAATGGAGAAAATATGGATAAGTGAGTGAAAATACGATCTTATCAGTCATCTAATTAACCGAATGAGACATCCCTTGATGAGTCTCTGTTTTGAACTTCTCCATTTCTTTTTTAGCCTTAACATGTTCCTCAGCCATGGTTCTCATCAACTCCTCGAGTGATCTTTTGGGCAGTTGCTGAAATTGGTTCTACGGTCCTCCTTGCTGCTGATGATGATATTGCTATTCTGGATACCCTTCATACTGTTGTTGGGCAAACTGATGTCCCCGTTGACCATTATGTTGTTGATTAGTTCTCCAAAAAACTTTGGGTGTTTTTTCCATCCCAGTAGGAGTTGGAATGTGGATCCCATTTTTGCTAATATCCACCAACTACTTGAAAATCTTCATTCATAACCACAGTTGGGAATTCGTCTGTTCATGCGTAACATCACTGCAAATCCCACATGCCTTATTGACCTTCTTGATTTGAAGAGTTTGATTCATAGTCAATTTCTCAATCATGCTTAACTTCTTTTCCCAGGCCATTTTGATTCTTCACTTCAACTCAAAACTTCTCTCCGTCCATTGCACTTTCTTTAGCAATATTTGCGGTGAATTTGAGCACTTCTTCTGCGAATTTGCTAAATATTGTGCCTCCAAAAGCAGCAATAACAGATTTCTTTTCAGCTTCGTGTAATCCGACTATGAAGTATTAGACCAAGTATTCGTCGATAATTTGATGTTGTGGGCATAGCTAACAATCGGTTGAATCTGGTCCAATAATCATAGAAGCTTCCATTTTCCGCCATCCTTATGCGCCAAATTTCACGTTTTACCATCTGGACTATCACAAAAGAATAGTACCTCTGCAATAATCTTTGTTGTAATTCTTGCTAAGTGGTTGCACTTCCTGCTGGTAAGGAGTACAAGCACTCTCTTGCTTTATCTTGAAGATATTTGTGCGGGTGTTCTCCAGAACGATCGTGGAAGTTGGGCAAAATCCCTATGTAGGGGGATTTGAGCTCCCAGGTTCTCTCTAGCGCAGGTAACGTTATTGGCTGCATATTGAGATTGGTATGAAAAGCCAATTCCCTTAATGTTCTAGCTACTGCCTAACCATCTCCATTTGCTCCATTCCCAGCCATATTTTCATGTTGTTGTTTCTTCCAGATTCTCTCCCAAGCTTTCTTCTAAACAATCTTCAGTAGGAATCTCCCTATTTTGTTTTTGTCGTCTAGCTTTTGCCCTATTCCACCTTATAATTCGCTCGATTTTTGGATCAAAGACTAGATCTATTGCACAGTACCTGGACATACCCCAAAACAACCAACAAACAAGAAATCTAATAGAAAGTAAGCTTAGTTGTCATTCCCTGACAACGACGCCAATTCTGACGCAGTGTCATTTTGCATCAATAATACCAAGTGTCCATATGCTATATAGATAGTCAATTCGAGTCATGGTCGATTCCACAGAGAGTGGAGTTAAGCTATTCAACCTTCAGTGTCACAAGAAACCTACCAAAGCAAATGATTTATGATTTGTAATTTACCTACAAATGCTCAAAGAGAATATCAAATATAATAAAGTGATCAGAGTGCAAGATTCTAAATATTGAGTTGCTAAGAATAGTGTTCATCGGTTTCCTGCAATTAGTCAAATGGTAGGTAGATAGATCCCAGGTTATCTTCTAAGATCTTGAACTTGTATTAACTCCATACACTATCACTACAAAGAGCGTTCCTAATATTACTTGAAATACCTATTATCACTAGGCTTCCACTAGAGCTCTCCTCCTTAGTCAATGACAAGGTTCCCATCTAGTGATCCTACAAGTGCCCAACTCCTGATTACTTGGCATGTTCACTCGAATGGTTTAGGTTAACCGCAGTTTCCCAATTCCCCTTTTATTGTAGTAGGCCATCCCAACCCTAGTGCTTCCGCATCTGCATTAAGTATGGGAACCCATTCTAATACTAAGCTAACGATATTAGTTTCCAGCTTGGCTCAAATTAGTATTACCCTTCCAAACCCTTACCATATTGGTTTTTCTACTTGTGAGTTCACTTGAGTAATGCTACCCCATTTTAGTTGCCCAATTTGCCCAGATCTACCCGGGTTGTCATCTCGAATAGCCCAAATGGATTGGCTGACTAGAAAGAATATATCTCTAGGAGGAAATCAAGAAGGAAGGATGGTGAATAGAAGCTTACTAGTTTCAACCAAGTTAGATAATCCGAAACCTCACACTCTACATCTCAGCTTCGTCAATAGATCAATTCATTTCCCCCAAACTGGGCGTTTAGCTAAACATAAAGTAAATATAATAAATAAGATTAGATGAATTAACAAACTTCATAATATCCTTGAAGAAATAGGAACCTTCAAGTAATTACAATAATTTGGTTCTTCATCGGAAGTACAAAAGTAATATAAAATGTTTAGAGCTTAAAACTAGTATTAAGTGCTGAAAAGTAAATGATGTTTTTGGGTTTTATACTAAGCCTTATTCGCCACATATGGCAATTGCTTATTCCACGCAGGGAATACATGATTCTCCTCTTCCAGATATGCTCCAACAATTGTGCACTTGATCGCTGTAAAAACTACAGATTAATTGCAATAAAACAAAGACAAATAAATTTATAACCAAAGTGTTGAACCCACTGGGAATGTATATCAAATTTTTGGGACTGATCAGTCTAGGTCTCATCAGTCTGGGACTGACATGTTTGGGAAGACATTTATATAGAACTCATCAGTCTGGGACTGACCAGTCTGGATCTCACCAGTCTCAGAATATCGAACTTGCTAGTCTGGGGATCAACGTTCAGACTTGTATCGTCAGCCTACATGGACTTGCCAGACTGACAACATCACCATGGAATCCTTAGTTCCAATCCCCATGCATGGAGACAAAGAGAATCGTCTGAGGAATGGTACTGACAAGATCAGACTTAAAGGATTGGAGATTCTTTAAAGTCTGCAAACTTAAGACTTCAGTCTTGATTGCTCGGATTGATCAGTCTGGATTCCTCGGACTGATCATACTGTCGTTCTAACGTAAAGGTGAATAGTCACACTCAAAGTCATAAAAAGTGGGAGCGGGTGCATGAATCCTGGTAAAGCACCTACCTATCGTCGTTCGACACAGAGAATAGAAGGATCAGATTAGACAACATCCAATTTGTCTCTAACGGCTCTATTCATTCAAATCTTTGGACCTTTATCTATAAATAGACGAGGACTTCAAGAGATTCATACACCGAACACCCTGCTATCAAACAAGCAAAAACTCTGCAGAAACTTCTACTCAAATGTTTGAGGCTTTCTACAAGCTTTCTGTGTGTCACCTTTGTGAACACGAGACTTGTTCTTGAGTTAATCTTGGTGTTCTTTCTCTCCAAGAAAGTACACAACAATTAAGTACGATCTGCACTCTGACTCATACGTGGCTCTAGCCACAAATAATCAAGTTTCGATGATAACTATAAAAACCTCAAATTCTGACAATAAGGCTGCATGGTGTGCCCACACTTCTAGAAGCTACGAACTGAAGGACCAAAAGAGGACCGGGCGAGTGAACTAGTAGATCGGTGTATGAGGCTTTCACTGACTAGTGATAGATCGTGGGAGCACCCTATAGATCCGGCACTTAGTGAATTTCTAGACTTTGTCTGAAGAGTGGACCAATGACTTTTGTGTCTGCACCACTATAAATACTTTGAGTCATTTATTGTTTTCTATTTATTAGTTTACATTTGTAGAGGTTCGAAATTGTTATATTCAGAGCCCCAGGAACATCGTAATGTATACACGGGAAATAAGAAATATTAAATTAGGAATAATAATGACAAGTAATAAAGTAAGAGTAATCAAAATTGACGACTTATGATTGTATATAATACTGTGAATGCTTAAATACAACATGTCAATACCAAGCGAACTAAGTATGAATAGAGAGAATTATATGTGTATGTCAAGATAGCCAAATCGGCGTACAAGGGTCACATATATAGGGGTTGACGACTTAGGGTTTTCTCTAGGGTTCTCGTGAGCCTCGCTAGGTTGTTTGGCGGCGCCCCGAGGATATCACGGTGATTCAGCTAGAGCGGTTGGTTCTCTCCGAGAATCCCACAAACTCATCGTTATCCTCCCATTATCCCTCTTTCAAGCTCCAAGTGATTGTCGAGTAGTTCGATACATGTGCATGGGGTTCCTTAGGTGGCAATCGGACTACATTCTGTGCTATTCGAACTGCTTTCAGATAGGGTTCATCATGATTGAACTGCTCCCTTATCCTTTCACGGGCCGCCCTCTTAGCCTGGCCTGCACAAAAACAAACTCGGTCGTGTACCTGGGCCTCTTAGTGGGCCGAGCAAGTTCAACCTCCAACAATAGCCCCTTCGGCTCACCGGGATGCATTTTGGAGCCCGGTGAGTCAAATATGGTTTTTTGACTCATTTTCTCGGTATACATATAATGGGTAGATTTTCCCAGATTTTAGTCGTTCAGACTTCTCAATGAGAAGTTCGGAATTCTTGGGGTGCCCGAGGGCACCTCCTAGCTCAAGAGACCAGTCCCTCTGGGGGTGGTTCCTTCTACTCGCGCAGCCCCTGGAAGCTATTGCGAGTGCCGTGCCATGGGCCCGAAAATGTGGCGTGGTGATTAGATAGTTCGGGTTTTGTCCTGTTTATTATTGGCCATTCGGTGAGCCCCAGTGAACTTGTTTGGTTCGGATGTAGGGCTCTTGATATGTGAAGTGGCATTCAATGTGCCATTCGTACTAGGGCATCGAGCCCCTAGTGGCCCGGATAGAGCCTTATCTGGGTTCGCGATTGCATCGCATGTTTTGCGAATTTTTCTATCGAACTGTTTTTTAGCGAACTGCTTTTATTGAACCACTTTTGTGGTGGAGTGCATTCAATTTTTGGGCGGCAAACTCCAATGACAGTTGTGTAATATCCGTAAAGTCCGGGGGTGGTTTCGAGCAGTGAAAGGGCGTGTGTAGTATAACCACCATTTGAGTGAGTGGACCCTCACATTTTCCCATACATCCTCTCTCTCTCCGATTGTCTCATCATTATTTGATTTTTGGCGATTGACCAAACTTCTCTGATTTACAGCCCCGACGATCAACGTCGCTTGCTCCTCTGTGGTTCCCTTTACAAGTTAGTCTCTCCGCTTCTCTTCTTCTCTTGTTTTTCTTTTCGTTGGTTGTTTGGGCTTGAGGCGTGTGATCTGTGCCTTGGGTGCATCTTAGGGTTTTTGATTTGTGGGGCGGAGAGTGGGCTAATCGGGCTCGTCCTTTCCTATTTTCTTGTTTTCTTTTAGGTTAACTTTTTTCTTCAAGATTTTATTTCTTGTGTGAGAGATGGGTTCCTCCGATTCCGATTCTCAGAACCGCGAGGGGTCTAACTCTGGGGGCATGAACCCGATGCCCCCCTACACTCCATCCCCTCCCAAGAGCCCCAATGCCCTTGATTTTATCAGCCCAGACTGGAGTCTAATTTTGTAGGGGCCTGAGAGAGTGGGTCCGAGCGTGGCCAGGTGGATCTGGGAGACGATTCAGATTCCGATTCCACAGACAACAAGGTTCTGATTGAGGCGATCCAGGGGCTGGAACGGGTGTTGACTGGGTGTGAGACCAGTGGGTCAGGACGCGCTGCCGAGGGGCCGGTTCTGGAGCCCGAAGTGGTGGGAAAGTATGTCCTTTCGGTAAACTGGTGATCTCATAGGGTGCTGGGAGCAGTATCGACGGTCACCCGGGACACCATGTCGGCCGTGGTGGAAGTTGTACCGGTTCAAGACATTTGGTACCGCATTCCGAGGATGGAGCATCGATGCTTCAATCCTCCCATCGGCTTCGCGTCTTTTTATACTGCCGCTTTGGACAACGGGGTTGGACTGCCGGTCCACCCCTTCTTCGTAGAGGTGCTTGCCTCTTACAATTTCTCACCATTCCAGCTTGCCCCGAACTACAGGTGTAACCTGGTCGGGGTCCTCCTGGTGTGGATGGATCTGGGGTTAGGGCTCCCGACAGTTCAAGAGTGGCACTATATGTATTACTTCAACTAGTACGTGGACCCAGTGGTCCACTGGGAGGTCGACACTGATCAAGAAGCCCCTGTCGAACTCGCCTCGGTGGTGGACCACCAACTTCTACCTCAAGCTCAATGAGGATAGGCCTGAATTCCTTAGGCACGGCGGGGTGCCAATTCGTGGGTCGCTGATCCCTGTGTTATTTTTCGGAAGCTTGTGCATCTATATCACCTCCAGAGGCGTTCGGAACAGATGGAGTATTCCTGCCCCGCGACTCGACCTGACACCACCTCTCAGCGGGGTGGTCTATAGAGGGAAGGAAAAAGACGTGGGGGCCCTCGACCACTGCCGGTGCTGACGGTCGAGGGAGAGGGACACTCGGCAAGAGCATCGTGAGGACAAGAGTCGGCCTATGGTCTGGATGAAGGCTCCCCCGGATGCGCAAGTAGACCCATTTCTAGTTCGCGCCCTCTAGGTGCTACAGAACCCGGGGTCGGTTGACATGACCTCGGGGACAATATTTGCACGGCTTGCCCGCTACGAACTCCGCCAGCTTGAGGTAACCTTAAATTCTGACTTTTAATTGGGCTTTATTTTTTACTATTTGATCTACTATATGTAGGAGAGGGTGGAGTTCCACCTGATCCTATGCGAGCTTGTCGCTTACGGTGATAAATGCACCGAAGAGATCTATCGGCTTCGTAAGGAGTCCGAGGCTTCCAAGAAGCTGGTGGAGGAGCTTAATGACAAGCTCGACGTTGCTAAGGAGAAGGCTGTTGCGGCGATGGTCAAGGCGGATTGTGCCCAAAAGGAGGTCGACGCCTGCCGCGAGGAGATCGAGCTCCTTCAAAAGAAGGCAACCGAGGCCCAAGCTGACGTTGCTAAGCTGATCGGCAATCTGTGCCAAAAGAACGATCAGCTCCGCTCCATGGATGCTCGACTGCGGACTCATAAGGAGAGCTATTTTGTCGAGCTCCAAAAGTACGAAGACCAGATTTCTCGCCTGCAGACGGGCGAGGGACTGGACTTTGGCACTTTGATCACCTCCCTCTCCTTCGCCGAGACATATGAGGTATTTTGCGATGCCTCTTTACTTTACTATTTTTCCTTTACATCTTGTCTAATCTCTTTATAAACGCTCGTGAGACAGGTTGAGAGCGAGGTCAGGGGGAGAATTTCCACCAAGTTCCCGGAGCTCGACCTGAGTGTCTTGGATGAGCCCATGGCAGAGGGGAACGAAGATCAGGAGCGAGAGAAGGAGCAGGAACAGCCCAAGCAGCAGCTCGAGCAACTGCGCGCAGAGCAGGCACTTCTGGACCATCAAGTGCTCGAACTACAGAAGCAACTGGAGGACTCCTACCGCACGGAGCAGGGCATTGATGGCGATCTGAAACCAGACGAGTCTACCTTCGGCCTGACCCCCGATCGTAATGTGAGCTCTAGCCCGACTCCTAACCGAAATGTCGTCAGCTGACTTTTATACATTCCTTGTGAATTTTAAATCTTTTTATTGTAAAAACAATTTACTGCTTCCTAAGAATATTACTTTTCTCTGAACTCGATCTTGATCGAGTTTCTTTTTTGGATATCTTTTGTATGAATCTAATCTTTTAAATGTCGGTTGCTCTTCTTTACGACTCTGCATGTTGATATTAACTTGTGAGTTTTTGTTTCACTTCTGAATGATTCTCCCCGGTAAGGATGGTAGTGATCGGACTGCAATGATCAACACACGGTAAGGATGGTCATCGCCCCTTCGATGCTTAAGTCAGTACTGGATAGCATGAGAAATAATCAAACTAAAAAGGATTAGGAATAATTATCTGAAAGATTGTGCGAGGTGGTTTTCGGACTGCATTTAGTGTCTTCTTTGATCTGCAAGATAGTTATGAGGAGTGTGGTGGCGTCGCCCGTCCGATGCTTATGTTAGTAATCAGTTAAGCAGAAATAAACAGAAAATAAATTGAAAAATAAAGGTAAAGAGCGTATCTGCGAGATCGATGAGTTCGATCTTGATTTTTAAAAGTAGTATTTCTTCAAGTACTTGATGTTCCAACTGTTTGCGATTTCCCTTCCATCGTGGTCCTCCAGGTGGTAGGTGCCTTGACCTACCACTCTAGTGACTTTGTAAGGTCCTTCCTATGTCGGTGTGAGCTTTCCCGCACTTTTATCTTTTGTGTTTTGAAAAACTCTCCTAAGCACCAGTCTCCTTCTTTGAAAGTCTGCATGCAGAGTTTTTTGTTGAAGAATTTTTGGACCTGCTTCATTCTCTGAGCCATGTTGAGTAGGGCCTAATCTCTCCGTTCGTCCATGAGTTCAAGGTTCTTGAGTAACTTGTCATTGTTCTCTTCTTCTTCACATGTTTGTATCCGCAAGCTCCCAGCCTTTATTTCTGTCGGGATGACAGCCTCTTCGCCGTAGGCGAGTGCGAATGGCAAACTTCTTGTCGACATTCACGGAGTGGTTCAATACGCCCAAAGGACACCGGGCAACTAGTCGACCCACTTTAAATTGTGAGCGTCAAGGCGCTTCTTCATCGTTGCCATGATTTTTTTGTTGGTCGACTATGTCTGGCCATTCGCTTCTGGATATCTCGGTGTGGAGAAGACCAACATGATGTTGTATTGCTCGCAGAACTCTCGTACCCCACATCTTGTAACTTGCATGCCATTGTATGTTCGGATTTCCTTGGGGATCCCGAATCTGCATAGAATGTGGGACCAGAGGAACTTAATAACCTCTTGCTCTCTGACGTTAGGGAATGTTTTTGGTTCGACCCACTTTGTAAAGTAGTTGGTCACCACGAGCAGATAATCTTTCTGTCCAACACCCATCCCCCAAGCCATGAAGGGCCAGGCCGCGACTGTGGCGTGGAGTGGTTCTGCGTGGCTTTGAGTCATCACTTCGAACCGTTAGCATGCTTCACAACTTTTGACATAATTTTTTGCATCCTTTCGCAATGAGGGCCAATAGAAGCCCGCAGAGATAACCTAGTGAGCCAGAGGTCTAGCCCCTTAATGGCTTCCGTATTCGCCCTCATGTATTTACATAAAGAGCACCTACACCGCAGCTAGTTTGAGGCACTTGAACAGGGGGCCTTCCACGGACCTCCTGTACAGTTTGCCATCGTGGATTGTATTTTTTGTTGTGGCTCTAGACAATCGAACCGCCTCAGTTTGGTCCTCGGGCACGATGTTGTCTCTTATATACTTTAAAATTGCCTCGATCCAAGATTCTCCAAAAGATATTTCTTGAACTTCTGCGGCCTTGCGCTGCGTAGCTGATTCTTCAACCCATGTGACTGGGATAGGTTTGTTCTGCTTTGCCTATTTTGATGAGGCAAAATTGGCAAGCGCGTCGGCCTCTGTATTTTCTTCTCTAGCGATGTGCTTGATTTCACACTCATTAAACTCTTGTCGAATTGCTTGATCCATCTCGTGATATTTCACCAGCCTGGGTTCTTTCTCTTGATACTGGTCCTCCATTTGTACTACCACGAGGTGCGAATCTCCCTGCACCTGGAGGCGGTGAGCCCTAGTTCTTTTGCAAGCTGCATCCCCCGGATTAGTGCTTCGTACTCCGTTTCATTGTTTGTTGTTTCAAAGTTAAGTCTGATAGTTTGCTCGAACAGTTCCCCCTTAGGGCTTCGTAGTTTTATGCCTGCACCATTCCCGTGCATGTTGCTAGCCCCATCGACCTGGAGTATCCAGGGCTCTTTCATGGTGTCCCCCACCTCGAGGTTCGCCACTTCTCTTTCGGCAGCTACTTGAAGTTTGGAGATAAATTCTGCTATGAAGTCCGCCAGTACTTGGGACTTTATCGTCATTTGGGGTTCAAATTCGACTCCGTAACCCCCGATATCTACCGCCCATTTCAACAGCCTGCTAGATAGACAAGGTTTCGAAAATACAGTTCAGAGGGGGTATGACGTGACTACCTTGATCGGGTAAGCTTCAAAATAGGGCCGCAACTTCATTGACGCTGTTATTAGGGCCAGTGCAAGTTTTTAAGCGCGGTGTATCTCATCTCTGCATCGAGCAGAGGTTTGCTCGCGTAGTGCACTGGATGCTGCTTCCCTGCATGTTCTCAGACTAGTACTATTCCGAGTGCGTGCTCGGAGATAGACAGGTACAACAACTATACTTCCCCCTCTTTGGGTTTTGACAAGAGAGGCGGGCTCGCCAAGTATTCTTTAAGTTGTTCTAATGCCTTCGCGCACTCATCTGACCACTCGAACTTCTTCCCTTTTCGGAGGACCTAAAAAAACTCATGGGTTTTGTCTGAGTATCTAGAAATGAAAGCTCAATGCCGCAAGCCTCCCCGTGAGCTTCTCGACCTCTTTTGGGCTTCTGGGATGTGCGATTTCCCCTACTGCCCTTATTTGTGTGGGGCCGTCTTCTATGCCCCTTCTGGTGACAATGTGTCCGAGGAATTTTCCGGATGCGACTCTGAAGGTGCACTTCACGTTATTCAGCTTCATGTTGTATCTGTTCAAGATTTCAAAAGCTTGCTTTAGATGTTTCACGTGGTCCGTGGCCTTTGTTGACTTCACCAACATATCGTCGATGTACACCTCCATTGTCTTTCCTATCAAGGGTTCGAACATCTTGTTGACGAGTCTCTGATACGTCGATCCAGTGTTCTTCATCCTGAAGGGCATTACTTTGTAGCAGTATATACCTTTGCTCGTTAAGAAGGTAGTCTTCTCGTGATCATCCGGTATGCATTTGGATTTGATTGTACCCCGAAAAGGCATCCATAAAGCTCAGCAGCTCGTGCCCCGTAGTTGCATCAACTATATAGTCAATATGTGGCAATGGAAATGGGTCCTTCGGGCACGCCTTATTTAGGTCGGTTTAGTCCACGCACACTATGTTCTTGCTATTTTTCTATTTTACGACCACAACATTGGAGAGTCAGGTCGGGTACTTCACTTCTCTTATCAAACCGATTTCAAGAAATTTATTGGTGTCTTCGTTTATTGCTTCATTCTTTTTGGTGGGGACCTTCCTCCGGTGCTGCAGTACTGGCTTCTGTAGGAGATCAACCTGCAGTCTGTGCGTCATCACTTCGGGATCGGTCCCCACCTCTTCTGTTTCTTCGGCTGCCAAAAAATGCAACCAGTTGTGTCTGAACTTCGGGGTCCATTCTGCTCCCAATGTTTGTATTTTTGCTCGGATCGTTCAGATCGAGCTCCACCTTTTCTGTTTCTTCGGACTCCCCCAATGAGGGCGGCGGTGGACTTCTTGGAAAGTATTGTTGTGCGCATACAACCTAAAAGCAGGCATAATAACATTCCTTCGCCGCATTCTGCTCTCCCCTGATGGTGCATATCCCCCTTGGGGTCGGGAATTTGACGACCTGGTGAAAAGTGAAAGGCACCGTCTTTAGCTGGCGTAGCTAAGGTCGTCCCAGTAGGGCGTTGTAGGCGCTGAGAGCGTCTATCACCATGAACGAGACGTCATAGTGCATCCCCCTGCAGTAGGTCGGTAATACAACCGTCCCCAACGTCATTTGTACCCCGCCGTTGAATTCGATCAACGGTGTTTGGTTTCAGATTATCTTATCTTCTGGGAGCTTCATCTCCTTGAGAGCATGAAGAACTAGGATGTTGGCGGAGTTCCCGATATCGACCAGGATCCTCTACACGAGGCAGATCAAAATTAGCTTTGATATTACCAATGCGTCGTCGTGCGGGTGGCTCAGCCCTGACGCTTCGTTGCTTGTGAACTTGATTGGTGCACGCTCCGGGTTCTTGCAGGGCGCTATTGCCTCATCGCATGTCAACCTTCTGGCTAGCTTCGCGGCCGATCGGGTTATGTTGTTGATCTTGGATCTTCTGGTGATGCAGTTAATGGTGTGGACTGGCACAGGGGATTTGAGTCTACGATGGACAACACGAGTTGCCATTAATTAAATTCTTGCCAAGGATCGTTCTTAGGGCACCAGGAAAAAATTTCAATTAAATAAACCATGCGATCCTATGCATGCTCCTACAATATTAATTGCAGAGGATGGATTTAGAGAATACCTGATTTCACCGTTTAATCTACAGATCTAGATCGGAGCCAATAACGATGAAATAGATTTGAATCTGAATCTGAATGCCGACAGTAAACAGTTGTTCCTAAAGATCTGATCTTCTAATCTGTTCCCTTGCTCCTTGGAAATCTGGTGAGGATTATCTACCAAGTTGGATCCGAGATCTGGAGAAATCAATCAGTTTCTCCCACAGATCTGTAGGAACTGAGTCTACAATAGGCGACATGAATCGCCATTTATTAAAACTCCGGATTCGATTTATGGATATCAAAATAAATATCATGACAAACAGTGAATGCCCTATGCATGCTCCTATTTAATTTAATTCGTAGATTCAAAGGAATACCTGAGACTCCAAGGACTGATCTACAGATCTAGATCGATGATGGCAATGAAGATGGTGCAGATCTGGATCT
>JAPKLW010001291.1:205571-225699 GCA_026898455.1 Plectranthus barbatus
TGGATGTGTTTGTTCGCATCGTATGATTGTTAATTCAGACAGGAGTTGTTTATTGCAAGTCATTAATGATTACCAGTATATCAAACATAACGTTTCCTAATATACCAATCATAATGCTTTTATGTATACAATTCTAACAAGATCAGCCGCCGCCGTTCTCTCCCTCTATTTTCAATATACTGAACAGTCTAACTTGATCTGATAGAGAGAAGGCATATATATAGGGTTAGGGTTTGAGAAACCCTAACCCTAATGGGCTTGAGCATTTCATGGGCCAGACCAGGGACCAGATGCAAATAATAAAGTGGGCCCTCTTTATTAATTAATCCTTCCTTGTTCAACCCAGAACATAATTAATTAATAAAACATTGTTTTAACCTTCACCACGGTAACAATGCTGACTCGCCCCTTTATTACCACGTTATTAGGAACGGGTTGCACCAAACTAAAATGATCCACATATTTAAGGTTTTGGACATTCATTAATTAATTTGGCTTATGACAATTAGCCACAATTAATTAATCTCTTATTTCCTGAGTAATACCACTCACTCCTTTTCACTTATGTCTGAATTAAATAATTCAACCTGCAGGGTTTAGCATAATAAACCTTGTGAGCTCCTCAGGGAATGTCACCATCCTGAAACGGATATGCTTACCTAAACGTCCAGACTAAGCAGGCCACACACAAATTGCCAACACCCAAAATACAGGTATAAGAGTACATGTAAGACTCGCCACCATGGTAAATCAAAGTGTGGTCAATCTGTGTGTGCCCCTTATCCTTCAGTTAGGTTTAAGATCATACGAAGTATGTTAGGGATTTGGCTCATTCATTTGTCAATGAGAATGGCACATCCCACTGTTGATCCCATCAATACATAATCATGTACCGACATATCAAGTAGCTAGGATAAGCCCACTTGTGAAGCGATGTGCCGCAGCTTAGACCGACAGCCTATCCAGGGACTGTCTCAGCTGTGATACTGTTTATATATTGCTAGGTCAAATGATTCATATGATCCTCTGTGATCTCCTACACACCATATGATCATACCTATAGGCGAGATAATAGGATATTATGGTTCGTTGTATGTTTGTTTCATTAGACTGCGATCATTGTTGCGGCAATGAGCGACTCGAAGTAACTGAGTCTCTACTCAAAGCGATGCTCGATCTGCGTGAGGGTCTGTGGATTGGGTTGCTCCTCCAATACTCTCTGGTTCGGCGGGTCATTTGGAGTTCACTCCTCGCCCCCTCTTTTAATCCGATTAAACTCGGCTTCCAGGTTTCACGCAGTCCTATCAGTGCTTCTTGGCTCTTCGATGGTGGGGCGCGTATTGGCTTGATGCTGCAGTCTCCTGTTTTCCCTTTCGAGGAGTTCATACCTTTTCGCCATGTCCTCCATCCGTGCTCCCATCGTCTCTATAGCTGTCCTAGCACTTTCCACCTGGCTCACCAGTCTGGATACATGGGGATCCATCAGGATGGAAGGCGGTGGTGGTGGGAATGCCAGCTCATTAAGGGGAGTGACATTGAACTCCCACATAAGATCGTTCATCGTCCTGCCTGGATTTGGTGGTTGCAGGACTCTGCACCTGGCTACTGTCGGCTGCTCGCGTCCAGTACCCACCGTGGTTCCGTGGCCTGTGCTGAGATTAGCTCCCCAACCTCGTCCAAACGCCGGGGCGGCCCTTCCATCATCGACTTCAATCACGTGGGTGTCGTTTAGGTTATCTGCCATTTCCTGTAAAAAGAGTTAGTGCAGAACTATTACAGGGGCCCCACGGTGGGCGCCAAATTGTTGAGGTTCGAAATTGTTATATTCGGAGCCCCAGGAACATCATAACGTATACAAGGGAAATAAGAGATATTGAATTAGGAATAATAACGATAAGTAATAAAGTAAGAGTAACCGAAATTGATGACTTCTGATCGTATAGAATACTGTGAATGCTTGAATATAACGTGTCTGTTGGGATTGTATACCGAAAGCATAAATGATTAAGTGTTTTGTATACTGGCCTTCATTTATGTGTTGCATCAACAATTCTCACTATCTGATAAATGTGAACATACGACGAACTATAATATCCTTTTAACTCGTAGATAGGGATGACCATATGGTGTGTAGGAGATCACAGAGGATCATATGGTTCGTTTGACCTAGCGAGATATAAACAGTATCACAACTGAAATAGTCCCTGGATAGGCTGTTGGTTTAAGCTGCGACACATCGGTTCATAAGTGGGCTTATCCTAGCTACTTGATGTGTCGGTGATCGCTAAATTATTTAACAGTGACTTAGCAAAGCTAATAACATAGTGGCAAATATAAATTATTGATCCCACAGGGAAAGAAGTAACGAAAAACCCTAAGTACTAAAACATTAGTTCTCAAAACACTGGTTAGGGAAAAGTCAAATTGTGGGTTGTAATTATTTTGAAATTCTCAATACTTGCGAATTAAATTTAGCACAGAAAACTAAATTGCTTTGGATGAAAACGATTTTGAGAGTACAGATTCTAGGGAAATCTACCTATCAAGTATGACATGGATGAATGAATTGATTATTTCCCAATTTAATTCCTCTTCGTAGTGAAACATCAGAAAAGTATTACGAACTTCTTTGTTGGACAATTCATAAAGTAGATTAATTAATTACCTATCTCCGCTCGGTCTCAAGATATATTAACTAACTCGAAAGATCTACAAATTTATCCCTACAATCAATCTCCTTCAGTTACGACAAGAAATCAGATCATATTGTGAAAATCTCTTTCGATTGAAAAGTATTACAGTTACGTCTCAAGTAATCAACTAGTTATTCCTAAGATGTGGCCAACAAACTCAAGATTATGGAATAAACTCAGATTTCATAAACTACGAAAGGAAAGGAAAAATAATTCAATTAATCAAACATGCATACAATGATAATTCGAAACCCTTGAATCTGAGAAAGAGATTAGTTACACATACTTGGAATAATATTCATCATAGAAGAATAAAACCTGAATTGCATAAAAATCAGAATCCGAAAATAATTCCACAGAACTCTGTCTTCAAACATAAACTTCAAAAACCTTGGGAATCTCTAATCAATCTTCAATACTGAAATCTTGTAACTACTCTAATGTATTCCCTTTCTAAAAAACAAATTTACATGGCTCTATATATTAGTGGAGAATGTATCATACAATATCTAGGTGTAGATATGTCTTTATCTACAAAGCAGATACAAATTAGGAATCCCCGAACTCGCGTCGATCGACGCTGGTGAAGTACCCTCATCGATCGACGTGGAATGTCATCGATCGACGTGGTTGCTGCCTCTGTCGATCTTCTCTTTCTTCCTTCGTCGATCGCTCCTTCTCCAATTTCCTCATCGATCGACGAGACATTCTCGTCGATCGACGTGGACCTGAAACTGGAAATCCGACTCTTCTCTGTTTGTGACTAAAAACCTGCATGATTCATCAAACACAACATTACGGGTACAAAAGCCAATTCATGCACAAAAACAAGTACAAAAACGATCTGAACGTTACACAATCAGTCAAAGAACAATCAGATAAGTTGGTGAAAATCCTTACTTATCAACTCCCCCAAACTTAAACCATTGATTGTCCTCGATCAATTCACAGAAAAGAAATCTAATCAAATGCAGATACGAGTGTGCAATGCCTCACAAGCTTCTTTTGCAATCTAAGTATCACTTATTCACATAAATCATGCAATCCAAACAAATTCTCATTATTGAATTATTGAGGAGGAACCTCACCGGGAAGTGTTTACACTCATTGCTCAATCAAGTAAAGGGCTTGAAATTCACTCATTCAAAGTTTTAGTTTACCTCACCATAGGTTTGACAAATTTCTCATCTCTCCACTGCTTGTTAGTGTGGTTTTTCGGGGAATCAGAAAGGTCTTGATTTGGTTGTAATGTGGCTTACCTAAGAGGTAGGATATTTTTGGCTAAGTGACTCAAAATATTACATTCAAACACCAAGTCTGTTAGCATATCCTGCCCACATGTTTTATTTTTTTTTTACACACAATCTTGTTCCTTCTCTTTTGTAATTTTTCAGGGTTCTAACTTTATTGTGGCTTTTGCGAACTACACGTATAAAGTTTTCCTTCTCAATTTTCTCTTTTTTTTTTTTTCTCTTTTCATTCAAATTCACCAATGTTCACTCATTTCTTTTTTCTAATTTACCCTCAGGAACCCCTAATTTTGCACATAACCTCATATCACAATCCCACAGCTTACACCATCCAATAAATCACAATTTCTTGTTCATCAACCCTCCTATTTAAAGAAAGAAAATTTTTCAAGGCTCAAAGGGCTACAAGTGGAAATTAAAGGCGAGTGTATGGGAGATGGGCTACGAAAGAACATGCCTAAAATCATTTTCACCCTCTTACCACACTTAATGCAACCTCAAGAGAGAAATTCGTCAAATTCTAGGAAGTAAATCTAATGACTTTGTCACTCATCAAACGAAAAGATGGCACAAATTTCTCACAAGGTAGAAATTTTTCGTTACTCCTCAATAATTACCCAAATTCTGAACAGTTATCATGCAAAGATTTATACTTCAAAGATCAATTTGTCAAGCAAAATTAGCTCCTATCATCGACTACTCTATCACACGGATTATCATTCTTAACTAGCAAATATTTCAATTATCAATCAACAATTCAATTCCAAGGAAAGACAAGTATTCAATTCCAACACCAACATAATCAAAAGTAGTTCCGACTGCCCTATGTTCAAAAGCTCCTAAAACAATACTCAAGACTTTTCAACTCAGAACAAGTACCACAAATCAAGAGTTCAAAACTTATTCAACACAGAACAAGTATCACAAATCAAGAATTCAAAAATACTAATTTTGAGTAAAAAGCCTTGCAGAGAGCAATTGTTCACACTGAAGCAAAAGAACAAGGATGGTGATGGTTCAGAAAAAAAAAACAAAAATCAAAAACAAAAACAGAAAAACAACGAAACAACGAAAAATTAAAATAAAGCAGAAAATGAAATAAAAACAAACAATCGTTTCCTTTTTCCTATCTTCATCCCCCAAACTTGTTTCACTCGAAGGAGTGGACAAGTTTGAAAGTTAGATATGGAAAAAGGAAACGGTACCTCATTCCTCCTCCGGATGATCTTCCATCTCAACATCGGGAGATGGCCACATGGGCAATCATCGCCGGCGGTCCTAGCGCTCGCTGTGGCATTGGAGGTAGACGGAGTCGGGCTCGGTGTTCAAGAGGAGGCACTGCATCTGCATGTCGAGGGTGTTGAGCCTCGTGGTCACGTGCTGGCAAAATTTCGCCTGCCGGGTATGCTCCTCCGTATGCAAAGCAGCCTACTGCTGCATGAACTGGTAGATCATCGCTAAATCCACCCCGGAAGATGAAGTCTCTCCCGCGAAGTGGCCGGACAAATGTCCTCCGGTCTGATCATGAATCTGCTCTCCTCCTCCCTCATGTTCCTCATCCTCGTGCTCCTCTTCCTCGGGCACTTCTGGGGGCGTCTGTGGTGGTCGTTGATCGGGCTGAGTTAGTGGTCGGTGATGAATTCTGGAGGTGCCGGGACCTGCATGTGCTCCGACCATGAGCCTCAAGTGGGCGGGTGTGCATATCAACCAATTATCACGGAAGTGATAATCATTGACGCGAGTGAGGTTCCTCTGTGGAAGTGGGAACCTGTCCCCATTGGACATCCGCAGGGACCAACCCGCATCCCGTGGTGACAGCATCAACATCTTCACCAGGGTCCCGGTGCTGAGGCCGCGAATGTCATCCTCAAGTGACTCGATCTGTGATAAATCGATGCCCACATACTCCGCATTCGGGGTAATCAACCCCCGCTCCAGATGTTGCCCTTAGAGGCCTTGATCTGATGCCTCCAATGGTCCATGACCAACGCCGCAAAACTGAACTCCTCACCGGTTAGCATGCAGTAAATGGCGTACAATTCCCCCACTCTCACCTTGCCGCTCTCGTGTCTGCCGGTGATGGACACCCCCATGCATCTCTGGAGATACCGAAACACTGGGTTGTCGATGGAGGAAGCCTTCAAATTCCCCTAGTCAAAATCCCGCAAGTCCTCCTTAGCATCAGCTGCTATCTGGCTCCAGAAGCGGGCAATGTCAAAACTCGGGGGAAGGAAGCCAACTCCCCCTTTCCGGACTCCCCAGATTTCTTCAAGCGTGTCCCTTGGCATCTCGTAGTGCTTGTTCAGAAGCTGGAAGGCGATGGTGGTAGGCTCCGACTCTGGCTGAACCTCATAAACATGGAGTGAGGCAAGAAACTCCAGGACAAGCGACGGATAGGTCGGCCACTGTGCTGTCATCCAAGCACTCCAGTCTACTCGCTGCAGAAGAGCCTCCACATCAGCTCGAATTCCCAGTCGATGCATTATTTCCGGGCATGGGTAGAGTGTCTGTCGGACGGCGAACGCGTCACCGGAGAGCTTCCGAAAGCGTCGATCATAAGCTTTTTTGGTGAAGGTGGGTTGGAAGTCCATAATCAATCTGCAAGGGTAGTGGAAAAATATGTCAAAGCTCATCCAAACCAATTCACAAAATTCCCAACATTACTACAATAAAAAAAATGCAATTGTCCACAAAATGTATCTACCCATGCAAAATTGATTCGATGTTTACGCAATTCACCCTCTATCCTAGCATATTACATCATTGATTGAAAGAATTTATCTCAAAAATAGCAGGACAGGAACAACACCCCCCAACAAGAATTATCCCCCAAACTACGATCATCAAATTCAAAGTAATCCAAGCAACCCATCCAAGATAAAGAAGTATATCGACTAAAACAACCAACCATATCGAATAATCATCATGGAAAGCAATGAAATCGTAAAAAATGTAAAAATGGACACAAGGGTTCCAAGCTCAATTTCTAACAAAAATCATGCTCAAATCCTTCAACATATGAAATAATCGAAGAGGAGAGTGTTAGGATACATACCGTGGGTGGAAGCGTCGGATTTGGAGAGAAAAAATTTGAGTGGGTGTTTGGAGAGAAAAAGAAATCGTGCAAGTGTGTTTGTGAGTGAAAGGAATGAGGGTTTTGGGATTTAAACCCGTCTCTGTCCGGCCTCAGAATTTTTCGCGTCGATCGATGAGGCATTCCCATCGATCGATGAAGATAAAGTTTCCTCGTCGATCGAAGAAGAATTGCATCGATTGACGTGGTCAAGACTTCCTCGTTGATCGCTGCCAAGAAGCAGCGATTGACGTGTTTCGACAGAGGACTGGACCCGAAACAACTCGAAAATTTTCTGAAAATACGAAACTCGACTGACTCGACTCGACTGAATTGGAAATAGCAGAAATAAAGAAAACAGTAAACTGTTGGGTTACCTCCCAACCAGTGCTTGGTTTTATGTCGCTAGCTCGACAATTCCTGTGTCTTCAAGGACGGTTCAAGTAGTACTTCTCCACCGCTTTGATTTGAAGTGGGGTGAAGTATGGTTTCAGGTTCTGTCCGTTCACCTTGAAGTTCTTCCCATCTTGGCCAGCTAGTTCAACTACACCGTTCATGAATTGGCAAATCACGGTGTATGGTCCGGCCTATTTTGACTGTAGGTTCCCGGGCATGAATCGAAGACGGGATTTAAAGAGAAGAACCTTGTCACCTGAATGGAAAACATGTGAGCGGATCCTTTTGTCGTGGAACCTCTTCGCTCGATTCTTGTAGATGACATTGTTCTCATAAGCTTCATCTCGAAATTCTAATTCGTTCAATGCCATAGCGCGCTCCTCTGCGGCTGTCCTCCAATCTAGGTTTAGTTCTTTCACTGCTCTCCAAGCCTTGTGCTCCATCTCCACCGGCAAGTGACAGGACTTTCCGAAAATTAGCTGGTATGGTGACGTCCCAATTGGTGTTTTGTAGGCAGTGCGGTATGCCCATAATGCATCATCAAGCACTGCCGCCCACTCCTTTCTTTGCTTCACCGTCTTCTCCAAGATTTGCTTGATTTCTCAGTTGGACAGCTCCGCCAGCCCATTCCCTTGTGGATGATATGGAGTGGTGACTCGGTGTTTGACTCCGCATCTAGCTAGAAGGGTAGCAAGCCATTTGTTGCAGAAGTGAGATCCCCCATCGCTGACCAAGGCTATTGGCATCCCAAATCGCGTTATAAGCTTCTGTAGGAATTGATGACCACTTTGGAGTCATTTGTGACTGTTGGAGTAGCCTCGACCCATCGTGACACGTAGTCTACTTCCAGGAGGATGTATGAGATCCCTTGGGATGGTGGAAAGGGTCCCATGAAGTCGATCCCCCAAACGTCAAAGATCTCGACTTCGATGACCGGCGTCTGTGGCATTTCATTCCTCCGCGAGATGTTGTCGGTCCTTTGGCAGCGATCACAACCCGTTATCCATCCACGACAGATCTCATAGATGGATGGCCAATAGAACCCACTGGCAAGAATCTTGAATGCAGTCCGGTTGGCTGAGTGATGGCCACCACTAGGAGATGAGTGGCAGGCTTCGAAGATTTCTTGCCACTCGGACTGGGGTACGCAACGGCGAATGATGCCATCAGCACATCTACGCCATAAGTAGGGGTCCTCCCAATAGTAGAATCTGACGACATGCAGAAACTTCTTCTTTGCATATGGAGAAGAGTCCGGTGGAAGAACACCGCCAACCAAGTAGTTGGCAAAATCTGCATACCAAGGTGTCTTGGACTTGTACATCTCTTTCAATTCCCTAGTGGCGTAGATCTGTTCATCGGGGAATGTCTCTCGGATCATCATCTGCTGATCATCCCCTTCGACCGGTGGCTCGTGTCTTGATAGGTGGTCGGCAATCACGTTCTCGCTTCCTTTTCTGTCCTTGACCTCCAAGTCAAACTCTTGTAGTAACAGTATCCATCGGATCAGTCTAGGTTTGGCATCTTTCTTTGTGAATAGGTATCTGTTGGCTGCATGGTCGGTGAAGACGGTTGTCTTTGAGCCTATCAGATATGGTCGGAACTTGTCAAAGGCATAGACAACCGCGAGCATCTCTTTCTCCGAGGTGGTGTAGTTGCATTGGGCTGGATTCATGCTCTTGCTGGCGTACTGAATCACATGGAAGATTCTTCCTTTCAGTTGACCCAAGACTGCTCCAACAGCGTAGTCACTGGCGTCGCACATCAATGTGAATGGCTCATCCCAATCTGGTGATGTCAGGACTGGTGCAGTTACCAGTGCCTCTTTCAATTTCTTGAAGGCCTTCAAACAATCGTCATCAAAAACGAAGGAGACATCCTTCTCCAGAAGGTTGCATAAGGGCCGAGATATCTTTGAGAAATCCTTGATGAACCTCCTATAGAATCCGGCGTGGCCTAGGAAACTTCGGACAGCTTTGACATTTGTCGGTGGTGGCATATTTCCAATGGCTATCACTTTGGCCCGGTCCACTTCTTGTCCTTCGGTTGATACTCGATGTGCTAACACAATCTCCTCTCGCACCATGAAGTGGCATTTCTCCCAATTGAGGCATAAGTTTGTCTCGGTGCATCTCTCAAGTACAGTAGCCAGATTCTGCAGACAAACATCAAATGAGCTACCAAAAACTGAGAAATCATCCATAAATACCTCCATGACATCTTCGATCAGATCGTGGAAGATTGCCATCATGCATCTCTGGAAGGTAGCCGGTGCATTGCATAATCCAAATGGCATCCGACGGTAGGCGAATACTCCATATGGACAGGTGAATGCTGTCTTGTGTTGATCTTCAGGTGCCACAGCTATCTGGTTGTACCCTGAGTAACCATCGAGAAAACAAAAGAAAGGGTAACCGGATAATCTATCAAGCATTTGATCGATGAAGGGTAGGGGAAAGTGATCCTTGCACGTGGCGGTGTTCAAAGCTTGGTAGTCAATGCAGAACCGCCATCCCGTGACTGGTCTTGTCGCAACTTCCACTCCATCATCATTCTTCACTATCTGCATCCCCCCTTTCTTGGCTACTACTTGTGTGTAGGGCACACCCATTTGCTGTCGGAGATTGGGTAGATCATGCCATGGTCAAGGAGTTTGAGAACCTCCTTCTTTACAACTTCTTGCATGATGGGGTTCAATCGTCGTTGTGCTTGTCTCTTCGGTTTGGCCTCTTCTTCAAGGATGATTTTATGCATGCACAGCGTAGGGCTGATTCCCTTTATATCCCCCAAAGTCCATCTGATGGCGGACTTGTATATTTGCAGAATTCGCAGCAGTTTGTCCAACTCCCCCTGTGTGAGATAGGCAGAAACAATAACAGGGTAAGTATCATCAGTGCCCAGAAATGCGTACCTGAGATGTGCCGGAAGTGTCTTGAGTTCCAGAACTGGTGGATCAGGGCTGGAGCACGGCTGCTCAGGTCGCCGTCGATCGACGAAGACCCTCCATCGATCGGCGTGGTCTTCGCAGCGGCCTCGATCGACGATGCAGTGGCGTCAATCGACGGGAGCTTGTTTTCCTCCCTTGCTGATTTGTTCTGGCCGTATTGATTAGGCAGCGGTTCTCTTTTGATTTCTTTTTCCCGAGTTATTTCCTCGAACACGTCCAGCTCTACGACCAGATCCAAGATTTCCTCGGTTGCCTCGTCCAGATTTGTTGACGAGAAAAGAGAGTGTTGCAAGCAGTTTTCCAGGAAGTCTGGTTCGCTTTTGAGAGAGGTGAATGGAGAAGACATTACCGGGCTGAAGTAGTTGATCATGTGGCATTCTTCTGTGTAGCTTCCATCATTGTGCTTCTGCATTGCCTTGTAGATCGAGAATGTCACCGACTCATTGTTCACTCTGAATGTTAGTTTGCCATCGCGAATATCGATCAATGCTCCTCCGATATTCAGGAATGGTCTTCCAAGGATCAGAGGGATGTTGCGATCCTCTTCCATATCGAGCACCACGAAATCGGCTGGGATAATGAAGTCTTTCACCATCACCAGCACATCTTCCACAAAGCCTTTCGGGTAAGTGACTGATCGATCGGCCATCTGAAGTGAGATTGTTGTGGGCTTGATGCTTCCGATCTTCAACCGCTTGAAGATTGACAACAACATCAGGTTGATTGAAGCACTGGAATCGCAGAGGACTTTCCCAAAGGTCTCCCCTCCGATGATGCAAGGGATTGTGAAGGAGCCTGGGTCTTCCCTTTTGATTGGCATCTTCTTTTGGATGATAGCGCTGCACTCTTCGAACAGGTTGACCGTCTCATGCTCTAAGAAGGGTCGTTTCTGAGAGACCATATCTTTCAGGAACTTGATGTATCCGGGCATTTCCTGCAAGGCTTCGACCAATGGAATGTTGATGTGCACCTTCTTCATCGTCTCCAGAAATCTTGCATACCTTTCGTTGATCTTGGTCTTGGCAAACCACTGCGGCTATGGCAGGGGCGGTTTCTTTGGAGGTGGAGTAGGGGAAGACATCAATCGACGAGGATCAGTGTCGATCGACGGGGCCTTTGGTGCTTCGTCGATCGACGGAGACCCCGTATTGGTCGACGGGACTTTATCTGTGCTGACCTCTTCGTCTTGCTCGATTTCTCCTTCATCCCGGGTATTTGTCCCTGCTTGCGTTGGCCTGTCATAGGACTTACCCCCTCTCAGAGTTATGGCGTTCACTTGATTCCTCTGATTCTGGTTCTTGGGGTTGACCTGAGTGTTGCTCGGGAGTTGTCCCGGCTTGTGTTTCGTTCCAAGGGCATTGGCGATCTGGCTGACTTGATTCTCAATGATATGCACATGCTTCTGCACCTGATCAACCTTGGTGTTCACACCCGATATTTCTTGTTTGAGCTTGGCTACTGTATCAGTGGAGCCTTCCATGAACTTAGCCAAAATGTCCTCGAGATTTGGCTTCTTCTTCTCCACTATTGCCCCATCCTGTACGGCAAATCCTGGTGGTGGTTGCTCTGCAGCTTGAGGGTTTGCGTAGGAAAATCCAGGGTGATTCCTCGCGTGATTACAGGTAAAGGGCTGGTTATGCTACTGATTGTGTTGCTGAAATCCTCCTCGGTAATTGTTTTGATAGTTTCCCCTTTGAATGAAGTTTACCTCACCATTGTCCCCCTCAGTTGAAGCTTGTACTGCCTCGACAGCAGCGACTGCTTTCTCTTGCTTTAGAGTCACGAGTTATTCCTTTAGCTTCTTCTGTTCAGTTGCCAGATTCGGTTGTTCGGCGACTTTCTCCACTACTTTCTCGATTACTTTCACAGGCCGAGTTCGGCATGAGGACCACCTTTGAGTGTTGTTAGCCATCTTTTGGAAGAATTCCATGGCTTTCTTTCCGCTCTTCGTCATGACGGAGTCACCTAGTGTGGTATCCACCAATTTGACGGTCTTTTCATTGAGTCCTTCGTAAAATACTTCTGCATGTTCTCCTGGCGGAAAACCATATCCGGGGCATGATCTCAACAGCTCTTTGAATCGATCCCACGTCTCACTGAAGCTTTCATCGGGTCATTGAGCGAACCTGATGATTTCTTTTCTTCGCTGCCTGATGACGTTTGGAGGGAAGAAGTTCTCCAAGAACTCATTCCTCAGTTCAGTCCACGTACTTTTGCTCTCCTTGTCCAGTGCAGTGAACCATGATTGTGCCTTATCCCGCAGAGAGAATGCGAACAAACGCATTCGGATGGCACTCTTGTTGACTCCTCCAATTTTGACAGTGTTGCAGAGCATCAGGAACTTATCCAGATGTGCATAAAGATCCTCGGCAGGTCTTCCTCCGAATTGATTTTGCTGCACCATCTGCACCAATCCAGTCTTTAGCTCAAAATTATTGGCATTGATGCCAATTCTGAAGTCTGTCTCCCTGAATCGAGGTTTATACCGGTTCTGCATGGCCTCCTCTTCTTCCTCATCGTCAAATTCCCCTGGCGGATCCTAGTTGTCATCCTCTTCATTGTCGGGATTATCCTCAAACAATGGGTTACGGCGGACATCCCTTCCATTTGGATTGTTCCTCTCGAGGTCTCTCTCCAGGTTGAGCTGTTGGATCTGTGCCCTCATAGCTTGAACTTCTTGGAGAAGCACAGCTTGCTCCTCTGCAGTTAGCATTGGTGGTTGCGGTTGAATAACCGACTGTGGCACGTTGTCTTCCGTTGTTTGATTACTCGAACCTTCCTGAGCACGCTTATTTTTTCGGATCTTTCTGCAAGTGGCTTCAATATCCGGGTGATAGTATAGCGGGTCTTTTCCTCTGGCTCTCGTACTCACGCACTACCTGTACAGCAAAGGTGGTAGTGAGGTAAAATTGAAAATAACAAGAAACAAACTGGAATTGAAAAACTGAAAAATCAGAAAACACCACGGCATCGATCGACGAGGTATAGCATCGATCGACGAGGTAATGACACATGCATCGATCGACGGAAAATCACGTCGATCGACGTAGACGACGAAAAATACGAAAATAGGAAGATAATACAACCTAAATCAATACTTTGATCACAGTTTTAATAGTAAGACTGATTTTATTCCTTCCCCGGCAACGGCGCCAAAATTTGATCGCTAAATTATTTAACAGCGACTTAGCAAAGCTAATAATATAGCGGCAAATAAAAATTATCGATCCCACAGGGAAAGAAGTAACGAAAAACCCTAAGTACTAAAACATTAGTTCTCAAAACACTGGTTAGGGAAAAGTCAAATTGTGGGTTGTAGTTATTTTGAAATTCTCAATACTTGCGAATTAAATTTAGAACAGAAAACTAAATTGCTTTCGATGAAAACGATTGTGAGAGTACAGATTCCAGGAAAATCTACCTATCAAGTATGACATGGATGAATGAATTGATTATTTCCCAATTTAATTCCTCTTCGTAGTGAAACATCAGAAAAGTATTACGAACTTCTTTGTTGGATAATTCGTAAAGTAGATTAATTAATTACATATCTCCGCTCGGTCTCAAGATAAATTAACTAATTCCAAAGATCTACAAATTTATCCCTACAATCAATCTCCTTCAGTTACGACAAGAAATCAGATCATATTGTGAAAATATCTTTCGATTGAAAACTATTACAGTTACGTCTCAAGTAATCAACTAGTTAATCCTAAGATGAGGCCAACAAACTCAAGATGATGGAATAAACTCAGATTTCACAAACTACGAAGGGAAAGGAAAAATAATTCAATTAATCAAACATGCATACAATGATAATTCAAAAAACTACATTCTGAGAAAGAGATTAGTTACACATATTCAGAATAATATTCATCATAGAAGAATAAAACCTGAATTGCATAAAAATCGGAATCCAAAAATAATTCCACAGAACTCTGTCTTCAAACATAAACTTCAAAAACCTTGGGAATCTCTAATCAATCTTCAATACTGAAATCTTGTAACTACTCTAATGTATTCCCTTTCTAAAAAATGAATTTACATGGCTATATATAATAGTGGAGAATGTATCATACAATATCTAGGTGTAAATATGTCTTTATCTTCAAAACAGATACAGATTAGGAATTCCCGAACTCGCGTCGATCATGGAAGAATGGCGTTGATCGATGTGGAATGTCGTCGATCGACGTGGTTGCTGCCTCCGTCGATCTTCTCTTTCTACCTTCGTCGATCGCTCCTTCTCCAATTTCCTCGTCGATCGACGAGACATTCTCGTCGATCGACGTGGACCTGAAACTGGAAATCCGACTCTTCTCTGTTTGTGACTAAAAACCTGCATGATTCATGAAACACAACATTACGGGTACAAAAGCCAATTCATGCACAAAAACAAGTACAAAAACGATCTGAACGATATATAATCAGTAAAAGAACAATCAGATAAGTTGGTGAAAATCCTAACATATCAGTCGGTACATGTTTATGTATTGATGGGATCAACAGTGGGATGTGCCATTCTCATTGACATATGAATGAGCCAGATCCCTAACATACTTCCTATGATCTTAAAGCTTACTGAAGGATTATAGGCACACACGGATTGACCACACTTTGATCTGCTATGGTAGCGAGTCTTACATGTACTCTTATACCTGCACTTTGGGTGTTGGCAATTTTTGTGGGGTCTGCTTAGGCTGGATGTATAGGTAAGCATATCCGTTTCAGGATGATGACATTCTCTGATGAACTCACAAGGTTCTTTATGCTAAGTCCTGCAGGCTAAATGATTTGTTCAAGCATAAGAGAAAAGGAGTGAGTGGTATTAATCAGGAAATAAGAAATTAATTAATTGTGGTTGATTGTCATAAACCAAATTAATTAATGAATGTCTAAAACCTTAAATATGTGGATCATGTTAGTTTAATGCAACCCATTCCTAATAATGTGGTAATAAAGGGGCGAGTCAGCATTGTTACCGTGGTGAAGGTTAAAACAATGTTTTATTAATTAATTATGTTCTGGGTTGAACAAGGAATGATTAATTAATAAAGAGGGCCCACTTTATTATTTGCATTTGATCCCTGGTCTGGCCCACAAACTGCTCAAGCCCATTAGGGTTAGGATTTCTCAAAACCCTAACACTATATAAAGGATTTCTCTCTTAGATCAGATGTAGCCACCATAGTATACAATTTAATATTCAAATCAGAATATTGAATTAAGAGAGAGAGATCGGTGGCGATCAGTGGGAGGGTTTTCTGATCGAATCCTCCGGCTTCCTGATTCAACTTGGTAGATAATCCTCACCAGATTTCCACGGAGCAAGAGAACAGATCAGAAGATCAAATCTGTAGGAACACAATCAAAATAGTGTTCCATTCTGCTTCAGATTTAACTTCATCGTTCATCCTCCGATCTAGATTTGTAGATCAAACGATTGAAGATCAGGTATTCTTTTGAATCCACCCTACGCAATTAATTATTGTAGAAGCATGAATAGGCTGGCATGGTTTATTTAATTGAATTAGTTCTTGATATCCTAAGAACGGTCCTGCGAATTAAATAACAACTAATGTTGTTAGTCGTAGAATTGAATCCTACAACTGGTATCAGAGCCAGGTTCCAGTTCTTAGGCTCTATCCTTAATAAATTTAATTAAATAAATTTGTATGTTCATGGATGGATTTAAATTTTTGTGTATGTTTTGTTCTCGTGGCCTTCTCATTTTTGGATCTGTTTTTCACCACGAGAAAATCCGTGGTTAGATTTGATAGGGAAAATCATCGTAATAGATTTAGATCTACTTTGTATTATTTTCTTTCAAATCTGTAAAATTGGATCCGGAGAGAAGGACGAGAATTGAAGAACAAAGAAGACGACATCGTGGGAGTCGACGACGGCGACGCACAGCAAACCCTAGGGTTTTGGCCGTGTGCGGCTCGGCCGCATTTCCCTGCACGCGTGCGCGTTCAACCTGGCCGCAGGCGGCAGCTGGCCGTTGGGCCTGTGCAGTGGACGGAGGGGAGCAGCAGCAGTGAGGGTGGCGGCGGCGTGCGACTGCAACCCTAGGGTTGCGCCGTGCGCGGTTGGGCCGCGCCCTGCGCGTGTCGCGGCTGCTCGGCTGACTTCCTCGCTGCATGGACGGCCGGCGATGACAGCAACGAGTAGCTGGGACAGTGACGACTTCTTGGCAGTGCGAGCCAGCCGCAGGCGGCGGCTGGATGTCGACGGCGGCGGGGCTGAAAATCAGCGGCCGAAACCCTAGTTTGAAGCTAGGGTTTGATACAGGCCCATTGACCCGATGGCAGCCTGAATCTCTGAAACCCTAATTTCAGCCCAAGTATTGCAGACTCAGATTAAGAGTGGGAGCCCAACTTGAAGATCTGTAATTAAATTAAAGCCTTGTAATAGATAAGATTTAATTTATAATCACATCTGAGGGGCCACGAGAAATCTTTATTTGTTTATTTAATTGTTTTTCTCGTATGATGTGATTTATAATTTGCGCACTAGTAAATAATAGGAAAGCATGCCTATTTGCTTTAATTATTTACTTTAATAAGCATGTTGCAGTTATTTAAATTTTTGAGCATGTCTTATGTGATTTATTTTATGTTTTAAATTATGTCTATAAATTCCAGGATTCATATTAATTTATGATGGGATTTTAGTTATGACGTAATTTATGGCAACATAAAATAATGTGTGTGCATGAAACCTTTAGAATTAAAATACTAAGTTGGGTTTTGGTTATTTTTAAAACTAAAATCATTAGACCTCCATAAATACGACTTCTCATTGGAAGTAAGCTGTTTCGAAGCGTAAATGACTACGCGGGTAGCTTGCGTTAGAGATAACTTACCAGTTCTAATGCGATGAGGTTTCCAAAATAAAACATTTATTTTAAGATGAGAAGTGGGAGCCTCTAAGCAAACGTCTACTCGGGTAGCTTGCATTGAGATAACTTTCATAACTCTCTAAGATTAATTTAAATGGGATAACGAAGAATGTAAAGGGCATGCAGTATGGGTCCAGTACGTATGTTAAATAGTCCTTTTACATTTAGAGTTAGGATTGTGTTTATTTTGGCTTAGATGTTGCCTGGAGTATAACTCAGTTGTGATGTCCCTGCTCCAGATAGGTGAACATGGTCCTAAGATCTCCAATATTAATTTATTTTGTCATTGGATACCTGACATGTTAAGAAATTAAAGGATCATTTGATCTGGTTGAGCGTTTATCATAAACGTCTACTCGGGTAGCTTGCGATGAATTAGCTTGGGCAATTGGAGGAAACAAATTGTATTGTTTTTATCTAAAGGTTACCATGCATATTTGTTTCAATTGTTCTGTTGTATGTTCTTGATTTATTTATTTATTCATTTTCAGATATGTCTATCATTATTCGTATTTTGGCACAAAATCCCTTGAGGGGTTCTAATTTCCTGGAATGGAAATCGCTCATGGAGCGATGCATGTTTGCTACACAGACTGTATTTGTGTTATTTGTGCCTCATCCAGTTGTACCTTTCATTGAGTCCTCAGATTCCTCTAGGAGCTCTTTTGAAAAATGGATGACGAACAACGATAAGTTATTATCAATGCTTAGGTCATCCATGATTGAGGAGCTCCAGCTCAAGTATCAGTATTGTACTGACGCTGTTGAGATTTGGAAAGACCTGATTATGACTTATAGTAGGCTTGGACAGACTGCCAGTGCCGAGTTCATAATGAGAATTGTGAACTGTAAGCTGGCACATGGTGGCAAAGTTAGGGAGCATGTGCTGCACATGGATCACCTCAGAAGATTTTATATCTTAAATGGTGGAAATATGAATGATCAGTTATTCACTGATGTCATATACAACTCCCTTCCAGAATCTTTCTATGACTTCACTTCCATAGTCGAAGGCAAGGTGTTCACTCTAGATCAGTTGATCAGTTTCTTGGAGGCTGCTCAACAGATCAATGACTCCTTGTCTGCTGTTGTGCTTGACTATCAGTTTCCACTTCCGAGTGTAGAGGATGTGAGCATGAAGAATTCGACTAGTGATGGTTCTATAGAAAGATTTGGAGGCAAAGTTTACAAAAGAAAGTTCTGATCAGTATGCAAAAGGAAGGGTCACTGTAAAGTAAATTGTCCGGTGTTTGTCACCAAGGGACAAGGTACGTCATCTTCTGCACTAGTTATTGAAACATGTTTAGCATCAGTTTCTATCCATTCGTGGATAGTGGATACTGGAGCTACTGATCATGTTTGTTACTCTATGCAGGGGTTCGAGCTGACTAGAGAGCTTGAAGATGGCGAGGTTACCATCTCCATGGGAAATGCTGCTAGAGTCTCTGCTGCAGCAATTGGAGATGTTACTTTATGTTTTGGCAATAATGTTTTAACACTAAGAGATGTTTTGTTTGTGCCAACTTTTCAGCGAAACTTGGTTTCAGTTTCCAAACTTTTTTATGATGGATTTTCTGTTATTTTTGGTAGAGATGTTTCTATCATGAGAAATAACGTTGTTATCTGTCATGGGTCACTGAAAGATTCTCTTTATGTGATTACATGTTCAAACAAACCAACAGTGAAAGAGGCATATAATTTGTCTAACCAACAGAAAAGAAAATTTTCTTCAAGTGAGGATATAACATATCTTTGGCACTTGAGACTCGGTCATGTCAATCTTAAAAGAATCAAGAAACTCATTGATTGTGGAATTATGGATCCAATCCAAGTAGTTCCATATAGAGTTTGTGAGTCTTGTATAGAGGGGAAGATGACGACCAGGCCTTTCAAGGCAACAGAGTCTGGAGCAAGTGACTTGTTAGACCTCATCCACTCTGATATGTGTGGACCTATGTCAACACAAACCCGTGGTGGGCATAGATACTTTGTCACCTTTATAGATGACTACAACGCGTTTACCTGCTTCACTATAAGTCTGAATGCCTTGAGAAATTCAATTAGTTCAAGGAGGCTGAGGTAGAGAACAAGTTAAACAAGACCATAAAGAGACTACAATCTGATCTTGGTGGTGAGTACCTCAGCAATGAGTTCTTACAGTATCTAGCAGATCAAGGGATTACCTCTCAGTGGACTGCACCTGGCACCCCTCAGCAGAATGGTGTAGCAGAGAGAAGAAATAGGACTATGTTAGAAATGGTTAGGTCAATGATGAGCTATGCCAGCCTGCCCATTTCCTTTTGGGGGTATGCACTAGAAACAGCGGCGTACTTAATTAACTTAGTTCCATCTAAATCAGTTCCTAAAACTCTAATCGAACTCTAGTATGGACATAAGCCTGTTTTGTCCAAGTTAAGAGTATGGGGTTGTCCAGCATACGTGCTGAATAAGGAAGCTGACAAATTAGAGGGAAGGTCTAAGTTAATGTTGTTTGTGGTGAAGGGATTCGTGAACTGAATCATGAAGTCCGTTTGCCAAGGATCGTTAATTGGAATATCAAAATAAATTGCTACGCCTATGATTAATCCTAGCATGCTCCTATTGAATATGCATAAGAGGTTTTATGCGGAATACCTGGACTGCGAAACCCTGAAGAACGAGTGCGCGGAGATTCCTGTTGATCTTTTCCCATGCACAAAGATTTAATCCCTAACAGATTGAGGAATTAAATCTTATGAAAATAAAACAATTATTTTCGAAAACAAGGAGAGAGAGAGAGAAGAAAAATCCTCCTGATCTGATCTTCTGATCTGTATCCCAACTCAATCTGAATATCTGGTGAAGATTCCCTTCAGATTCCTTGCC
>JAPKLW010001292.1:0-38935 GCA_026898455.1 Plectranthus barbatus
ATTCCTGTTCAACAGCTGTGTTCATGTTTTAAAGTAGATCAAAAGGTGAAAAACTTAAAGCACCTCTTTCTCCCTCTGCAATTAATATAACTTCATTCAACACTCTTAGTGTCAACATTTTAGCATATCTTTATTTTGCCCTTGCACTCATTAAACACTTGAAGACTAAATTGTCATTTCTCATGTGAAAGTGATTTCTTTGGCAGATTATGACTCTTAGCTATTCATTTCAAACTGTTTGCTTCTACTAGTAGCAATTACTGCACTATATATGTATCACTTTCCAGACACAGTGATTTTTCACAAATGTTCACTGTAGTTGATTTCTTTTACAGAATTCTTTCTCTATAGGATATTATTCCTTATTTCCGGAGTATTGTTGATGAGTTTGGCGTCCGTGCTCAGCAAGTCTTTAGTTTTCTACTATGGAGGTGCCATGGCTGCAGGGGCTTTTCTAGTGATATTAATGGTCCTTTTCCAGGCAAGCATATAAAACTGCTGCTTATGATTCTCTTGTATAGTTTGTGCTATTATAGATTTTATAAACAAATGAAATATGTTCCATGATTTAAAAAAAGATGAAAAATGTTTTCTGGACGATACACTTAGCACTGCTACGAGTCAGTTAAATATCGTACCTTGTTATTATATCAAGCTGCAGTTCACGCCTACCAATTTGGATACTAATTGTCTTTTGCTTTGACACAGGGGATGAAGCTACTTCCAACTGGTCGAAAAAGCTCACTCGCAATATTTTTGTACTCCTCCGTTGTATGTAAATTCACATATCAGCCCATCCTTTTGGTTTTGGTCTGCTATTGTAATGTGATTGTTTCCTTTATTCAGGTTGGTCTTGGAACCTTTCTACTTCGCTATGTGCCAAGATTGTTACGTTTGCTATTGGTTGAGATTGGACTTTCAGCAGATATGTATGATCCTGTATGTAAGTTTCGTACATCTGATTCTTGTGATTTGTTTTCCTGCCATTGAGATTTGGATCTAATGATCAGAAATCTGCAAATTCTCCTTGTATAGTGCCTCTAATGGAGTCATAATTTGTGTTTTTTAAATAGGGTTAATTTCAAATTTTTAACACAACTTTTCTTTACTTTTGCAATTATAACATACATTTCAAGTTTTTGCAATTATAACAAAAATATATTTCATCCCAAAAATTAGTGACTAAAAATTAAAAGTTTATGGCTATATTTTTGTATATATAAGAATCTGTTGTCTCTTTTATAGACTGGGTTGGTTCATGGTTGTGGCACTTTTTATACGCCTCATCATTGAGTTAGCATTTGTACGATGACAATATATGTATGGTTTATTTGAAAAAGTTTAATTGACAACTCGTATTTATTCAATCATCTATATAAAATTAATTATAAATTTCTATTTAAGTATATAGAAAGAGAAACTTAACGAATGATTTTTGGGACAAAATCTAATATTTAAATTTAACTATATTTGGTTAATTAGTTGATTTTTTTCATAATATTCTTTTTCAATGAATCTATTTTAAAAAGGTTCATTTAATTAATTTATAATCATTTGATGTATATTATGTTATTTTAAATCTGAAAAGCTTAAATAATAGAATATATAATCATAAATTATATAATCAGAATAAATTGTAATTTAAAAATTATTCAAGTTCAAAATAAATAAGAAACAAACTATCACAAAACTTAACTAATACTCCCTCCGTCTCACTTCAATTGTCCACCTTTCCTTTTTTGTCCGTCTCATTTAATTGTCCACTTACTTAAAATAGAAAAATAATATCCACTTACTAATAAAATATTAATTTTCTCTATCTCTACTCGCATTGGTTATTGTGCCAAAAGCAAAGTGGACAATTCATATGGGACGGAGGGAGTAATTGATAATTCTTGGGATAATATATATGTTTGTTATAATTGCAAAAATTGAAATGTTTTATGTCATAATTGCTGAGAATTGAGAAGTATGTTATAATTGCTAAAACAATGAAAAGTTGTGTTAAAATTTGCGATGAACCCTTTAAAATATATATTTTAATTTTATTGTTCCAGATCCATTACAAGGTTTTGAAATCCAGGCCTTCTATAAGTTCTTCTCCATTTAAGTTTTGGAAGTATAAACGCAATCAATTATGTGCTGCTGGAAGCCTGGAATGTGTTTTTCTTTTATGCTTAATTTACAAAAGTTTCTAGAAAAATATTATTTTATGTTCATATTGCTTGGTCTTGCAATGCAATGCCCTAGTTAAAAATTGTGATGATGGGATCACATGCAACCTTAATTCTATAATAGCATCACTTTCCTCCTCATTATTACTCTTCTGCTTCCATCCTTTTCTTTTGATCTAGAACTCAACTTCTTGATGTAAAATATAGTAAATTCTCTTGATGCATCCTAGGCATTTTTAATTCTTGTTGATTGTATGATCCACATTGTGCTAATACATGCTATTTATGTTGTGCAGCTTCTAATATTTCTGATTGTATTCCTTCTAATTGTTGGATCTTGGTTGGGTTTTTGGGCTGTGCGCAAGCTTGTACTTACAGAGGATGGATTTATTGATGTTGGTGTATCTCATTTTGTCACTTGGGCAATTCGTGTTGTTGCCTCTGTGTTGATCCTTCAGGTTTTCTGATTCTTCATATTATTTATGTATTTTGATTGCCCCTTTTATTTTTCGCTTTCTCAGTAAGTGCAAATTTGTGCTTCAGAGTTGCATAGATCCTTTATTGGCAGCAGATGCATTGATGGGTGGGATTTTTATCTCTTTTCTGTCGAGGTATTTACATCCCATTCTTGTTCACCAAGTTTATAAGTGAGTCCATTGCATGTGTCTTGAGCAAAATATTTCATATACATTAGTGAACAAAGAATCTGGTTTAGACCTCATTAATGGGATTTTTTGAGCATTCTTCATTGTACATTTTGTGTGCTTCTATTTCTTCACAGTATTGGTTTTCGAGTTTTCTTTCTCCTGAGAAATATTGAAAATCCTGCAGAAAGTTGGTTAGACCCAACAAGATCAATTTCAGAGAACCTTTTTATCCATATGGACCACCAGTTGCCAAGGCATCCATATCCAGGTCCTCAACTAGAGCTTCACATACACCGGTCCAAGGTGGGCTTTATTCAACTTAAATGTTATGAATTTCAGTCATTATGATCACTGCTGACACTTAACAATTCTTTCAGGTCAAACTAGCAAGTCATCTATAACAGATTCGGAGGTTTTCTATTCTACGTTCCACAATACTCCTGACCGAATAAAATTTACAGAGGATGAATGGGAATTGTTCACCAGAGAGTCCACACGCAAAGCCATGGAAGGGCTGGTTGCTTCACCAGATTTTAGCAAATGGGCTATATCCCATGCGGATAGGATAACATTAGCTCCGAAAAGAGATGTTGCACAGAAGCAGAGGAAATGGTTCCATTGGTTTTAAAGATCCATTCCCAGCTCTACTTGTTACATCACCACTGTAAACCTACTCGACTATTTTATTATTAGCTTCGTTTTGGTTCAGGCATACTTCTTACCTGGATATTAGGTTATTAATGTTTAATTGTATTTTGACTAACCCTAGTTTTGGCCAGACACTGGAGATTCTATTTGATTGATGTAGATCTGAATATCTTAGATGATTATCAATATAGCAGTGAGCTATCATTTCCAGTTGTGGTTACTTGCGAACTATGAGCATTATGAATGTTTCAGCTGTGTAGATGTTGGATATAAGGACTCTAATGTTTATATCATTTCACCAGATTTTATCATTTGGGAATCATGAAACTAAAAGAACTCTGCTTGCATAGCTACATGTGGAAGTGAAAGCCTCGTCTCGTTCTGTTATTTCATGATGGAACTCATACTCTAGTGTTCTACTGGCAGCGGACAGGTTAGCTTCATAAATATCATGTCTGCGTAAATAATTTGTACTAGTTTACTTGTTATTTCATTGTCACAGGGGCAAGAGCGCTCCCATCTTTTTCCCCAGACTAGCAACTTCGAGATGGTTAGTTTCTGCCAGATTTCCTGCCTGACTTGATTTCAATTTGTAATTTATATATTTTCTCTGATTTGGTTTGTTAGTTCTGTCTAGTTGAAGGGATTGGACATTGTACATTATTATGCTATTTCACATTAGATTCATATGAAAGTATTGATGAGCATATAAGTGGGGTTAATCCTTAACTATTGATCATGGTTTTGTCATAAATTAGGATTTGCAACTTATGTGTCTAACTACTTGGTTTGACCTGCCATCTGGACCTACATGGACAAGGGCTACCTGGGGAGTGGGCCAGAGGTTGCCACTTGAATGTGGTCTTAAGAGGAAAGGGTTGCCACATGGATTTGAGTTTCGGTATGGCTTGTCACCTGGAGTGTATTGGCCATTGGCATTTAGTTTGACATAGAGACGGATTGTTAGGCATGTAAGTTGGGAGCTCTAACTTACTCCCATCTCCTTTCGCAGGAACGTCTATCAAGGCCTACCGTCTACATTTATGTGACAACCCTTTTTTCATTGGCGTACATTCTAGTGTCAACCTTAGACCCACTCCTTGTGTAGTACCCGGACAGTATGTTAGACTAAATTGTAAGACATATAAGTTAGGACTTAGGAGCTAAAATTTATCCTAAAATCATGGTTAAGAATCAACCCCATCTAATACCTATTCATGTGATAAAAAAGATTAGACAGCAAAGAAGCTCCTTGGAATGAAATTGTACTGCACACAATCTTCATATTTGGACATGTCCTCATAATACAAGAAGATAGATGCATGCTATGTGGAAGTGAAAAGGAAATCACACCATGAAAACTTGCTCATTCTGATTTGTGCTAATTTTTCATCATATTCTCAGAGTCCCTTTGAAAGGATCTAATTTGTTGTGTACTTGTGCCCATCAGACCCACAAGAAAAGCAGCATCAGGGGATAAACGGCTCATAGCTCCCAGCAACTCAACTCATCAACTCAATGAAGAGCCACTAGTGACAGGGAGCTGTAGCAAAGAGGTAGGCTCCTCTATTCATGGTGGGACTATTTGAGTTTGATTGATGCCTGTCTCACTGAAATATTACTCGTCTTGTCGAGTCAAGTCATGGTCTTTAAATGAAACACTTCAGCTGGTGCTAAATCACAAGTTTACTTTTGTTACCATGAGGCTAAAAATGCTAGGGATATAGTGTTTTTTTTTTTTTTTTTGTTTACATTTCTTGAAAAAAGTTCATCTCTATTCTTTTTCCTATTTGTTTTGCCCAATATATGCTGAATAATACATTTATGCATCTGGGTTTATATGATTTAAAAATTCTTTTGTCCAGTACTTTCGCCAAGTTTTTTTTTTTTTTTTTTTTCCAAAAAACATCATGATGAGGTGTAACAATTATGATGTTCACTTTGAAATAAAACTCAAATCCTAACATCATAGCATCGGTGTTTTATTTCATTAAGGCAACTCATCAATGTCTCTTCAATAAGTAGTTAATCGCCGATGTGACAACTAAATATACACGCATTATTTTGTAATTAACAATACCGTACTAAAAAAATATGCTACGCATAGTAATTATGAATCAATTAGTTTCCACAATTAAATATGTAAAATCAAAATGAATTAGAAGTTGGAAGATATTAAATAAAATTATGAATGGAAAATTATTTGGGGGTGAGGATCTCATTGAGTAAACACAGTCGCACTAAATGGAAAAAGAAAACCTCAGAATTTGGCCATCAAATCAATGGAAGAGCCGTTCAAATGGATGATCTCAATTCAAATATTTCTCCATCACCCATCAAAGTCCAACAAAATTACAAAACCATTGGGAAAAGAAGAAGAGTGAAATTGCCACGACTTGACTCTTTTTTTTTTTTTTCTCCTTCTATAAATTAGAAACGCCACTCGTGTCGCCTTCTTACATCATTGTATGAAAATGAAAGGCTATTACGTATTCGATTTTATCTACAACTTTTTTTTTCAAGAAAAAGAAAACATTCTAAATCTTATGTAATATAAATATAATATTATTTGAATTCACATAAAGTCTACTCCATTTTATATGAAATAATCATTAGCAAAAACTCTCGTGATACTGTCTTAGGTTATTATAAATGATGAAATATTTCACTGTCTCATTAAATAAGTTTAATAAAATGGTTTCACAAAGACTTTCTCACTAATCACTATCTTTAATCTAGTTGCCTGATCTTTTGTGAGTGCAACAGAATCTTTACTAATAAAATAAAAAATAAGCATTCAAAGACGATTATATATACCAAAATTTTGATAACAAAGAGGGCTATACCTATACCTATACCTATACCTATGCTATCATTATCTACAAACTCGAGATACATAAAAGACCCACACGCAAATCATATATACCCTAAATGGGTAAATAGTCGAAAATCTTATTAGCAACACAATTTCTGCATGATTTTATGTATGTAACTAATCTGAGTCTTAGTGTGGTCTAATCACAGTCTTAACATTTATATTCATTCCTATATTTGAATTTATTTGAGTTAGAAAAATAAAAATAACACGTGTCATCGAAATCTATATCTGTCTTGATATATATTGCACAACATTACATTACATTACTTACACATACAACACCTACTCCCTTCTCTTGTCTCTAATCTCTACCACCGGCAAAATATTCTTGTGCGTAATGGGCCTTCTGGCCAAGTCAAGAACGCCGTTTTCTCGGCTGCCTGCGTCTGCGTATGAGAGTCCGTTATCGGCGAGAGATATGAGTTGCAGAATCGGGATGGGTAGATTTGGGTTTTCGCAGGAGATGTGTAGTACTAGTAGTAGATGGAAGCGGGGGGTAGTGAGGTGCTGCATTGAGGGTGCATCAAGTGGTGGTACCTTGGTGGAGGCGATGAGGGAGGCTCAGCCGTATTTCGTGGCGCATCGGGGTAGTACGTTCGTGGTGGTGATGTCCGCTGAAATTATTGAGAGTCCCCACTTGCCGTCTATTCTTGAGGTGCATTCGGTTTCTCATTTCATTTCCCATTCTTTCTTTATTAATTAGGACCCGAAAGATAGTTTAATTGTCAATTCAGGACCCGAAAGATTAATTGTCAATTGACCTGAAAGATCACAAAAATTCTCAATCCAGGACCCGAAAGATCATAGAATTCTCAATCCAGGACCTCAATATCAGGTCCTGGATTGAGAATTGTTTGATCTTTCGGGTCCTGGATTGACAAATCATCTTTCGGGTCTAATTTATTGTCGCCATCACAGATGTTTTTGGTATAATTAATAACAACATAAAAAGAAATAATAATTTATTAGTAAGAATGAATTAACTTTCTAGTATTTTCAATAAAATGACTAATAAACCAGACACAAGAAAGAAAAATGAGAATGTAACTGAATGATGAGGTAGCAATTAATGTGTGTCGTTGACGAATGACGACACGATACTATGAAATATCTACGGATTACTGAGCTGTTGAATTGGTGTCGGGATTTAAATTTTGTCCTATTATTATTATTATATTATATAGGAAGAGGATATGAGTTGAAGATTTTTTTGTTAAATGTGTGCGAATTTAATTACATGCATTTCTATGATTGAAACCTAAGAGAAACGAATCGATGGAATAGAATTTGCGTTAGGCAAAACTAATCGCGCCGCCGGCTTACTTACTCTCAATGCAATGGCTGCGACATCGCTAATCAATTGCGCTCCAATCCACAACTATCGATGCCATCGTAAATTAATTTCAATTCCATGGTCATCTCTGAGGCCGAAAATTGGTGTGCGAGGGATTGAATCGGCGAGCTCTTCTTATTTAGAGTTTAAGAATGGACGTGGAAAGAAAATCAATGTTTTGGGGGAAACAGAGAATTCGGAGATTGACGACGATGGCAATGCTGTTAAAGACGAGCTGTTCGTGCGATTCTTTCGTGAGGCGTGGCCTTACTTTCGGGCCCACAGAGGCAGCACTTTCGTTGTAGTGATATCTGCTGAGATTGTCGGTAGTCCTCATTTGGACCCTATTCTAATGGCATGTTTCCTCCTTTGTTTTTTTCTTAATTATTTTTTAATTTCTTTATGGGCGGAGCTGGCGTTTTTGTTGCGTTTCTCAACTGATAGATGAACTAAAGATCAGATTTTGGTGTATGTTCACACTATTAAGCTGGGGTTTGATCCATGTTTACCGTTTAATGCTCAAATTTGTGTGTAGGATATCTCTTTGCTTCATGGGCTAGGAATCAAATTTGTTCTTGTTCCAGGGACCCATGTTCAAATTGACAGGCTTCTGGCTGAAAGAGGTTAAAGATTTTCTATAATTTTAGTTTTTCCGCTTGTCCACTCCTCAATCGGCTATTCACATATCTGAAAGCTCCATTTTTAGGTATTAGAGTACTCGAGCTAGTTTCATCCTTTTGGAAGCATGTCAAGTAAATTGTTTTTTGTTTTCTCAGGATCTGTACCCAAGTATGTTGGAAGCTTCAGGATCACAGACTCTGACTCACTTAGTGCTGCATTAGATGCAGCAGGGAGGATTCGTATCGTGATTGAGGCAAAACTATCCCCTGGACCTTCCTTAAGTGGTATATATCGTCATGGAGATAATGACCGTTGGTATGATGGGGTCAGTGTTGCCAGTGGCAATTTCCTGGCTGCTAAGGTAAGACTATTGTCTCACCAGACTCTGCTAGGAGTTTCCAACAAAGTTGTGTAACATAACTTTTAATGTGGTTCTCATATTGAGTATGTAACTTTTATTTAATGGTGGATGACATATTCATCTTTTGGCAGAGAAAAGGAGTTGTTGAGGGAATTGACTATGGAGCAACTGGAGAAGTTAAGAAAATTGACGTTTCACGCATCCGTGAGAGGCTTGATCAAGATTGCATAGTGCTTCTAAGCAATCTTGGTTATTCAAGTTCTGGAGCAGTGCTAAATTGCAAGTATGCTGTATATCTTCGATTGGTATTTTTGTTGCTGCTTGCACAGGATAAGTTCTTGGATTAAATGACAAATTAATGAGGGAAAAAGATAACTGTAGATGGATGAGATAATGATTTGGTAGCAATATTGAGTTAAGAAACTATCAGATTATTTTCTTACAGGAGTTATGCTTTTACTTTGTTCTTCCGTTACATAAAACTTTTCTGATGCAGGTTTTAGCATAATGTTGTTTAAGGCAGAAACCACAATTTTGATTTCTTAGTTTTTGAAAACCACCTCTATTTTAATTTCTTAAGGAACGGTTTATCTTCTATACATTGCAGCACATATGAGGTCGCTACAGCTTGTGCTTTAGCTCTTGGAGCGGAGAAACTCATTTGCATCATAGATGGACCAATTCTAGATGAATATGGAAGGCTTATTCGATTTTTAACTCTTCAGGATGCAGATATGTTAATTCGTAGACGAGCTAAACAAAGTGAGACTGCTGCAAATTATGTCAGAGCTGTTGATCAAGAAGATCTTGCCTGTGCAGTCTACAAAGGTACAAATGGCACAGTACCCTCTCTAAATGGGAAAGCATTTGGTCAGCCCAAATTTCAAAATGGTGTTGGCTTTGACAATGGCAATGGACTTTGGTCTGGTGAACAAGGTTTTGCGGTTGGAAGCCAAGAAAGATTGAGTGGGCTAAATGGTTACCTTTCAGAATTAGCTGCAGCAGCTTTTGTTTGCAGAGTACGTATCCTCAATTGTGCCATTAATCTCCTAGTCAGTAAACAATCTATCATTCTGTATTTCAATGTTTTCTTGTTTGTTAGTGATCTTACTTCTTTGTTAAGTGCTTATTTACCACCAGAAGCTGGTGGTGGCTGCAATCCACTGTTTTCTTTAGTTATACTGTTTGGATATGCCCCGTGAAAATAAACTCAGTAGCATCCTGTTCTTCTTACACTATTAATCATATGCCACTTTCCCACTCTAGGGCTGGGGAGTTTTCCATGAAAGTACATTTTATGGCACTTGCAGTTCTTACTTTTATATCATTGTTTGATATTTCTTAGTGCTGTTTTGTTAATTTTGATATTGGATGTTTATGTTATATAATCTTCACGATGCCCTTCCCTTTCTCGAAATAAAGAGACAGAAACTGACCTTGTTGCACTGATCCTTCATTTTTCCTTAATAGATTTGATTTACATAAGTTTGAAAGCTTTCTCATTATATAATGTGTTGCTGTTCATTATCAGGGTGGTGTTCAGAGGGTTCATTTATTGGATGGTACAATTGGTGGAGTTTTATTGAAGGAATTGTTTCAAAGAGATGGAGTGGGTACTATGGTTGCTAGGTGTGCCTCTCTCCCTATCAAATACTTAACTATCTTCAAGAAAATTTTATTTTTCCCTTGAATTTGTTTTTTATAAGACAAAGCTCAGCGGCAGATAGCTAAAAAAAATTTCTGGAATATACTTAGTTTTCCAGTTTCTTGTGAGCTCTTCTTAAGGTCATATATTGCAAAAGTTCTTCTTAAGCTCATATACTGCAAAAGTTCATATACTGCAAAGTAACTTGGGAGGTGAAGCGGCTGAAGCCTTGCATGTTGCAAATATTTTTGTACTATTTCTGATTTATTCTTGTTATTGGTGAATGTGGTATTTTCTCTCTACACGATTTAGACTGCTTGGTCCAACACGAAGATTCTTTTCTCCATACAACAGCTTAGAGCTTCTCCAACCCTACACCAAATTGAAACGCAAATCCAATTTTTGATGTTTTTCATCTCCAACCCAACTGCATATTTGAACCCAAATTGCGTTTTTTCACTTTCTCTCACCTCAATCGACGCAAATTTGCGTCTGTACTGTAGCAAACGCAATTTTCCGTTTTATTTGCTAGAAAATCCTTTTCTGTTTTATATTTGCATTTTAACCTTTTGACCAGAGATCTAAAACGGGAGGCATGTGTATCGGCACTTCCGATCAATAGAAAAGCTAATTGGTGATCGGATGTGCGGCGAGCTTTTCTGAATACAATCCTCAAATGCGCTTCGGTGTTCTCTTCGCCCACCAGCCTTCGCCCATTTGTTTTTTCTTGTTTGTATGAAACAATAGTGTGTGTTTGATCGATTGACTGCGAGATGATGGTTTTCTTTTTTCTGTGCTTTGGGTATGGGAAGCCTGTGAACAATGCTTCCTCTTCATACAATAAATTCCAAATTAAGAAAATATTTAGTTATTTAATTTCTATTATTAAAATAAATATTCAATTAATAAATATATGATTAATAGTATTTTATATTTGTTAACGATTAATTATATCATAATAATTTATTTTATTTGAAGTTATAAAAGGGTTAAATTGCAAATTTAATAAATATATTAGTTGTATTTGAAAAAAGAATATATCGAGAATACTCTTTTGAGTTTGAGTTTGGTGTTTTGGGTTGGAGATCATTTACTGTTTGATTTGACGGTTACTGCATTTTGGGTTTGAGTTTGGTGTTTCGGGTTGGAGATGGCCTTAAACACTTTTTCCTGCAATCTGTGTATGCTTGGTGGTATCTGGGACTTCCCTCTTTAGATTGCTGATAGCCTGATATTCATTTCACCTAAAAGTTTTGGCTAATTGGCTGGTGAATTGAGTTCATAATGATGTATAATGACTTTTATAATGTGTTGTTCTGTGGAAATAATTTGTGTTCACGGGTATTGTTGTCTGGAAGCTTCTATTTCCGTCTGCCTCAAGAATGTGTAGAAATGAAAATTTGGGTGATTGTTGAGTGTGTTTCTGATTATTTGTTCCTATTCCTCAGTGATCTTTATGAAGGAATGCGAATGGCTACTGTAGCAGATCTCCATGGAATTAAACAACTTTTGCTACCTTTAGAGGAATCAGGCACTTTGATAAAGAGGACTGAAGAAGAGGTTTAAGCATGTGATTTAGCATGTTATTTAGCATTGTAGGCGTTGTATTTCATAAGTTTGATCATCATTCTTGCAGTGCAGCTACTTAAATCCCTGGAGTCATTCATAGTTGTAGAAAGAGAAGGACAAATAATTGCTTGTGGAGCTCTTTTCCCTTTCTTTGAAGAGAAACGTGGAGAGGTAGCTGCTATTGCTGTTTCTCCAGAATGCCGCGGGCAAGGACTTGGAGATAAATTACTTGGTAAGCTGCGAAATTAATGAGTCTAATGTTCTTTTTTGTCATCCTTGGTGGATATGAAATGTATAAATTCACATAAAGGTCTATGTGTGGATATCATTCCATCTGCTGATTTAATTGAGATATAGATTACCCATATACATAGTTTAAACATATATGCAACATTTCTGTGTATCTTATGTTTATGCTATGCTCACCCATACACTTCACTACCACACCATTTGCACCATGTCTATTACCCTCAACAAGATACCATTATCTTGATCAATATTAAAATACTAAGAAAATCTTAAATTTTTCTGTTAACACTTGTTTTATTTGAATATTATGTAAGAGCCTTATCCCATCATTTACAATTACACTTATTCATTAATGATAATTTCTTTATTGAACTTGATCAGACTATATTGAGAAGAAGGCATCTTCCATTGGACTGCGAATGCTTTTTCTACTGACAACACGCACAGCAGATTGGTAAGCATTCCGATCCTAGAATATGATATCACTTTTGACAAAGGTGGCAACTGGCAAGAAGCAATCCAGTTGTCTAATTTATATTACTATACCTAATTTACTCTTCCCCGTGGACTTGGATCGGTAAATTTGTATCCATTATTCACATGCATACATTATGAAAATCTTCGTTGTTGCATCCTATAGTAGGTGTTCCATTTAGACCACCCTGTGGTGATATATGTGTGTTTTCTCATAGCTACATTTGACAGGTTTGTAAGGCGTGGATTCTACGAATGCTCGATCGAGCACATACCAGAGGAGAGAAGGAGGAGGATAAACGTATCTCGTAGATCCAAGTATTACATGAAGAAACTTGTACCTGATAGGAGTGGGATTCGTCTGGATGGCGCTTTTGCATAGCAAAATCTCTTAAGCTGTTATTGCACATCCAGATTGTATAATATATGGTGCAAATGGTCCATCATCTTTTATCTGAAGTGTGAATTTTCACTCGCAGGGTTTTAGATGAAATAATACTAAAAGACCAACTTACACCTGAGGTATAGAAATAGGGGCCAATTTGTAGACTTTCTGGTATGGAATTATCGAAGAAAATCTTCTTAAGCAACCATTAGAGCATCAAAAGAAATGGTCCTATTTTCTGTGTGAATCCTTATTGCTAATTTGCAGTTGAGTCTGCAAGATTAATTAATTGTTTTTAGATTACTGATCTCTGATTTTAAAATGAGAGCGTTGTTGGTTGTATTTCACTCTCATGTTGAGGTTGTAGTAAAAGAACATGTAAGCATGGCAGATTTAGTGGAGTGTATTTTGCATGAAAGTGAGTTGACAAATGCATTTTATTGCTAAGCGAAGAGGAAAATTTCATTCAAAGATGAATCAAACAAGGTCTTAAATTACCCCCATACAGAGATATCTAATGCTATAATACGACAAAAGCCTAAGGAGCAAAACATCACTTTTTCTTCCTCTATAATTAGGAATTCTATAATCCCAACTCCAAGTAGTCTTACAACAAAAGGAAACAAGTGCAAAGCGGATCGAACCATATGCACAAATAAAACGAGCAAGAAGATACCCAAATTTGTATGGTTTATTCACTCAAGGAACTCAGTCTAAAGGAACTGTCCATTTCAAGAAACTGCATGAAATTTGGAATGGATAACAGAAAGTCCTTGTGTCTTCTCAAGGGATAACACTTGAATGAAAAATTAACTCGCCTCAGCCTTAGGAGGGCCCTTCCATTTGAAGTTGTCTGCATATGCCTTAACCTGCACACCGAGTAGGAAGAATAAATATAAATTATATTATAGGTATAAATTATTACATTATTTTGTAAAATTAAGTATCTGAGAAGGATAAAATAGGGAGCATACAATTTGGAATAAATAAAGGTTCTTTTATAAGAGGTATATATATCTTAAAGCATTAACTTTGTTAAAAAAAGACATCTAACCTTCAATAATGGGGTATAGTGCTTCTTGACCTGTGAAAACGAAAACATATGTTAATACTAAGTATTGGAATAGCACTGTTGTACAGTTTACACCGATGAAGCCAACATACATGTAAAAATGCTAGCACCATAGCAATTATAACACATGAAATCATCTAGAATATTATAATTTCAGATATATGACCAATGCATGCCAAACAATTCAATAACACTAGAAGCTACTCCTGACACATTAAACCAATATCGAGGAGACTGACACCAAATTGGACAGAATAATAATATCCATCAATATTTGAGTGGTTTAACCAGAATGGTCAACTCCTTTAATTTTAGTAACACCAAAAAGGAATGGAAGTGGGTACTTTTGACGAACAAAACCAAGTTGATGCTGATTATCTACTTCGATATTCTTCTGATGACATTAAATATAACATAGTCATAATATATGAATAGCCAAACTAGTATGGAAAAAGAGCTTCATAATTGAAGTTGCCCTTTTTTGCTAAGGACAGCCAAATGGATGACTTCCGGTTGATATTAACAAAAGGATTATGAACAAATATCCACCCCATAGATATAGGGCTAAAACTTATGCATTTTATTCTCTGGAAGCACATACAAAGCAGACCATACCATGTAATCCCAACCGTGTTTCTCAGCAAATGCTATTGCAGCTTCTTGACTATCAAAACTTAATGCAGAATCACCAACATTTGCATAAGGGTCTCCAGTGGATGTCCAACCCATAAGTGGATTCTCCCACCTGCATATGATGTATGCATATTTAACAACCATGATGACAAAGCAAACTGTAAACAATTGATCGTGCAACAAAACTGACAAGAATAAATCTGAGAAGGTAAGCACAAATGTCAACCCTGAAGGAATCCTCATTCCCTAAAGCATGGGATTATATATTCATGTAGTCCCCCATGGCATTAGTTATTCCTATCCAATTAGGAATGCATTAAAATATTTTTATGCCATTTTTTACTAGGATCCACAATGATTATCGATGTATAGTTACTTAAAACTTGATAAGAAAAAATTATCTAGTTAAACTACTATTATCATGATCATCTAGTAATTCTATTGATCGCCTAAGAAACCAAATAGTTACTTTAAAAAATGAAAAACATAACCATGCTTTATTTTTGTGGTGAAAACAAATTCTCAATATGTCAGTATACTTATATATTTCAATATGCAGAGATATAAATAAACTGCTAGTTCCACTTCAAATTAACTTCCTTTCTTGTAATTATAGCCAAGACACGTATTTGAGATTAAGGATATTGATCGTTAACCTATAAATCTTATGAGTGGAATTTTTAAGCAAACCATGATCCTAATGTAACATAGAGATAAACTATTCTAGACTTCTTGAAAGTATGGACAAGACACGTATTTGAGCTGAAGGAAATTGATTGGCAAGTGCCAACCTATGACTTTTATGATTTGCATTGTTGTGCAGTGTGCACACCATGATCATAATGGATCTTAGAAATCAATCATCTTGCTTTCCCATAACATAAGAGTATGGAATCAAAAGCAAATCAAATTGAGAATATGGGAATCCCAGAACAGATTTGGAGCCAAATTGTGATCGGCTAACTTCGATGCTCATAGTACCCATTAATTCAAAAACAGAACCTCATATCAGAAGGCATGCATTGACCGGTGATATTCACTCCTCTCAAAGATAAATGGAAAACTACAACCTGAGCTTCAAATTTGGCAAATGTACTTTGTTCAATAATCATTAGACAGCATAGCAGGGAAAGATTTATATTTGTGCGCAATATTAAGAATGGTGCAAACTTTTCATCAAAAAGTAAGGTTAATTAGGCCAAAACAAAAAGCAAGCAAGAAAAAAAAACAAAAGGCATACTTCTGCGTGGACAGGAAATTGATTTTCCATCTGCCGACCTTCCCAGCTCCTTGTTGTGTAGCAGTTCGAGCAGGTGAGAATATCAGAACCTATCCAAAATCAAAAGAAGCCCAGAGAAAATTTTCACCTATATTTCAAATAAATCACACCTTTGAACTTTCAGATTCAACCCAGGAGAAAGTACATAGAATCAGGGAGAAAAAAATGATAACCTAAACAAAGTTCACCGGTATATGAAACATGTAGCCACTTACACATAATAATAACGAAAACAACAAACTGATAGAATCACAACACAATTTGCACTCAATTAAATCTTAAGCAGAACAACGATCAATTTTACAATTCGCTAGGGCCATTGAAAACATACAGAATCAAGGAGGAAAATGGGTAATATGAACAAAGATGTCAAATCCATCGACTGTTTCACAGTTTCAGGGCAAACAACGAAACGAAAAATATACCCTCCGGCGGAGGTGCTCTTGGGGGATGCCCGAAACGATGCCAATCTCGCCGGGTTTTGTTTCGACCAGTGCACTTTCCGTCGATAATGCTCTTGAAATCGGAGCAAAAGCCGATCGATAGGCCTTGCTGGAACCGCTAGCCAGCTGTCGCAGAGAGCTCGCCATTTCCAGATTGGTAGAAGCCTAAAATCACTGCAGAAATATGGACTCCTAATTCTTTCTTTGGGAAATTGGAAGGGGAAACAATTTGGGGAGATTAAAAGAGTATATCAAATCCAAAAGTGAAATTACCATTTCTATAGGGGCCGGTGTGTTATTATATCAGAATCAATATGTTTGGTGGGCCCCATATTTTAATTTTTATAAAATTATTAATTAATTAAACCAAAATAAATGAAATGATTTGGTTAGTGTTGTTTTTGGCGGCACAGTGCATGTATAAACTATGCGGCCAATAACCACAATAATCGCCCAACAACAAAGCTCATAATCCTGCCAATTAGGGCTTCATGTCTTCTCATCAAACCTCGCTCTGGCATTCTACAGAAATTCACTGTCGCCTCTACTCCGGGTATGGCTACTGTATTTAGAGCTCTATTGCTTTTTCTTTCAAGGCGGGTTTTTTCCTTTCGTTTTTCCCCTTTAAAGATGAAATAGCGTTTTCCCTTTACATGGGACATCTATTCTTTCATTCTTGACGGGGTCTAATGAGACGTTGTGGTTTGAATAAGAAGGAAGCGGAACCATCACGGGCATCCCGACTAAATTCGTGATTAGCCTTAATATGTTTTTTTTTAAAAAAAAAATATATTGTGGATGATTTTAGCGATTGACTTGGATAAAGAGGCTGTTTGCCCTCTAGTTTGGAGAGCTTTTGTATAGTGTAGAATTTGACTGAAAACCTGAACTCCTGAAGGCGTTTTACACTAGAATTTGGACATTCATATTAACGGGATGGACAAGGAATAGATCTTTGCCATGTCTTATAAAATCAAGATTCTTCATTTCTTTGTGCTGACTAATATTGGCCGAAGTTTGAGTATTTGTGTCGGTAGGATGACCCTGTTAAGTCATGCTTCTTAGTAACAACTTTTGCACACTTTGCATGTTTAATTTGATATGCAAAGTAATACAGGTGAAAGGCGGATGCTTTAGAGTAGTATTTACCAATTTATGAGATGGCACAATATTTTGGTTCATTATTTCCTTCATTGGGGAGGCGGGGGGGATCATGAATCATTAAATGATGAGATGATCATCTTCTAAGAATTCAAAAGGGTTGCCTAGTGTATAAAAATGGTATTTATTAATGATCATGTATCTTAATAACTATTCTGGGCAATTTTGGAAGTTGCAAAGAAATAAGTTTTTCTGTTTTTATTATTATTATTATTTTTTGTAATAGCTTTATTCTTTTTAGTTTATGTACTCAGTTAAAACCAGTTCTCTTCAGTAATTGTTTGATGTCTGCATTTTGCAGGTGTAATATTAACTTGCATTGCTCAATTAGTGATTGCTTTTTAAAGATTTGGAGTCTATGTGATGGGTGCCCCTAAACAGAAGTGGACATCAGAAGAAGAAGCTGCTCTTTAAGCTGGCATTAGAAAATATGGAATAGGAAAATGGAGTACTATACTTAAAGATCCAGAGTTCAGCACAGTCTTGCGGTCACGTTCTAATGTGGACCTTAAGGTATTGATTACTAGATCTTTATCATCTCCTTTGCATTTGCAGAGATTAAAATCTTTGAGAGGTTAAACATCTTCTAGGGTAAAAAATACCCTTAATATAATGTATTAACCATTTTGTTCGTTCTTCTTCTGTTTTTAGGACAAATGGAGAAATTTGAATTGTATGGCAAACGGTACTGGATCCCGGCATAGGCCTAGGGTCCCAAGTAAAAGCAATCATCTTACCTCCAAGCACGATGAAGACACAACAACTTATGACATAGTGGTTGATAAGGATACTGAAGTTCTTGGTGTTTCTTCCCTTGCAGCATCCAGTGAAATATCCCTGGATGCAAGTTCCAAGAAAAAAATATCAAGGTTGGAAACATGGACCCCTGAAGTGCACTTTTATTATATCATATGATATCCTATCTGTTTGTCTTCTCTATATCTACCACAAGTTTTGAGAACTCAGCCAATCATTAGTGGACGCAGTCCCATAGTGCATTTGAAGGATATAATCACTTGTTGATGGAGCTGCTATATTCACCTTGCCATATTTCTTAGGGGGGCTGATTCCTTGTGTCACTGTGATTAGAATCATACAGGAATAACATTCCTTATTTCCTTTAGTTAATTTATTCTCAGATATCCAACTGAGTTGCTTTGTAAGATGAATTTGCAACTTCCATGTTTTTCAAAGCACATGCCTGTTTGGGGATAACTTGCTAGTTGGTGGGGGACGGAGGGATTTGTTTTGTTGCTCCATATTCTTGACTTGTGGTGTCGCTTTTTGTTTCCATTAGAATTGTTTTTACAATTCATATGAATCTGTTGTAGGTTCTGTTTAACTATTTATTTGCGGGCTTCTGTTGTGATTGCAGGCTGGACGATGTTATTCTGGAGGCTATTACAAAGTTGAAGGAACCTCGAGGATCTAGTCAGCCTGCAATTACACAATACATAGAGGTATATGTACATGGCTTTGAATAACATTGAACACAAAAATCGATTTGTTGGGAAATGAGGATTTGCTGGTGTACAATAATATCTTGTAACTTGCTAGAATATTGAAGATAAAATTCAGCCTCTTGATATATTTCCATGTAAAATGTCCTACAAGAAATTTTGGTTTCTTTCTACACGTTTCTGTCTATAATTCTCATATAAACAGCCATTCTATGATTAGTTTTCAGCAGAAGTTAAAAATAATCAGTCTTACCTTTGAATTCTTCCATATATCCGCAATGATCATGACTTTGTATATATGACATCAAACTGTTATATGTGTAGGAAAATTACTCTGCACCTCCAGATCTTGAGAGAACTTTGGCTGCAAATTTGAAAATATTTACAGAAAATGGACGATTAGTTAAGGTGAGCCATTAGAAATTAAGAAGTTTCCTTTTTTGTTCTATCCTATATTTATGTTTTTAGACTTTTCCTTTTCTTCCCAGGAAACGTGATTGGGAACCTCAAATTCCACATGTTTTAGTGATAAGTTGATGAATTTATAGATAATTAATACAGACTTTGGAGCCTAACAACCTGATGAGAAAATAACATCAAGTTTTTTATCCATGCAGCTTCATTTATGTTCTTGTACTCTCGGTGCTACTAATATGTTAGATTGAAAAATAACTTTTGAGCTTTTGTTGTCATTTGAAATTTTGAATTTGGGTCATGATCTTGGGAGTTTATGTCCGTGTGATATCTAGATGTGTGCATTGATGCCACCAAAGAGACTTTATAAGCTATTGATGTTTTGTTGGTCAGGCCAGTTCTACTTTTGATGCTCCTCTTAGAAACTTGGTTGTTCAAAAGCTAATCTATCTTAGTTGTTTTTAAGCATTTTAGTTTTCTGATCTTTATTGAGTCTGGGACTAACTAGGGAGAAATGGTTTCTTCTGGAACAACTGTTAGATAGCTAACGAGGCCTTTGAACAAAGCACACTCTAGTGTTGGATACAATTAGAGTCTCAGTAGTTTTGTTATCAAGTTCACAATTTGCTGTGTTTGATTGACAGGTGAAACATCAGTACAGGATTACACCAAGGTTAATCTCTTTTGCTGGTTTGAAAGAGCCAAATTTGTTGCTTGGAAGGATCTATTCCAAGCAGAGAGACCTGTTATACTTCTTACTAAAGCCAAGATTGATGCAGAACTAGAGAAAATGAAGAGCATGAGTGCAGAGGAGGCAGCAGCTGAGGCCGAAGCTGAAGCAGCAGCAAGGGAAGCTGAGGCCGAGGCAGAAGCTGCACAGTGCTTCGCTGATGCTGCTCAAAAAGCACTGAATTATCAAGCTATCCGCGTCTGGTAAAGTTGAAAACCAAGATTTTCTTCATTTTTTCTCGGGTTCAATAATGTACAAGTGGCACTTGTCCAAGGTTTCAACTTTTGTATCTGACATCTTTGGGTCACTTACTGTGCAGAAAACATTTGATCGGTGCAGAACTTATCCAGCACAGTGGTCTTCTTCTGCAAGAATATGTCCATATGTTGTAAATAAGTTACTTAATTATGAATTTTGTCCATTCCAACGGCTTGTTGCGTGTCCTCCAACTATGCTATGGATATCAACTTGAAAAGAAACTACTTTACTGCAATCTATAAACACTATTTTGTTTCAACTGCCCACATATCTAATGCCAATAAATCGGAAGGGTACCAAGATTGCAAAATTGCAATCAATAATAAAGCCCTCAAAAGTAGGGCAAAGAAATCCAACCAAAGGTGGTAGCTGTAAACTACCAACAGGTCCCATTTGGTACACTATCATCATAATCATACGCACACTACAAAAAAAGGGGATACATGCCCAAATTGGTAGCATGAACAAGTGATTCTGCACTTTGCCTAACAACTCGATACAGAATAAGCGAGAACAACCTTCTGCATCATCATCCAGAGCGATATGCAATCTTTCTTGTTCATCCTCACTTCTCTATCCCATTATGATGGATATAGAACCCTTATCTGGAGAAAGGATTAGGATCCCCTTCTCATGTCCAAATTCTTAAGAATTATAACTACCGTAACTGTTTTGATATCTAAGATCTCAATAACACTTTGCACTAAAGAGAACATAGTAGCTCCTTAATCTTTTATGGTTTGTTGCCCCCTATAACTCTGGTCTGTTGCCATTCATTGTAGAAAGTAAACATTGCAATGACAAAGATCATCTTAAAGCCTTGGATTGCCACCCTTTCCCAAGATCTACTTCACCTGACTCTAAAAGCATCTTGGCTTTAAAGCAGAAAACAGCAAAAGCAAAAGATGGAGATTACCTGACTTACATCAGTTCTATAGCTAGTTGTGCTTCAAAAAGTTCCAGCCCTAAAATAAATCAGCTCTCCAACGCAACACCAAGCAGCCGATAAAAGACAGATAGAAATTTGAGTCATAATGAAAAAAAAATATTAGACAAGCTAAACATGAAAGCTGATGCATATTATTTAGCAGTAACAGATTATGAGGAATGCATTCACTCAACATTGAAGATCTGGTCTCCTCCAAAAATTCATCTTTTATGACAAGCAACTCTGAATGAATTTATATTCTACAGCTTCTGATAACTGATCAACAAACTGAGAAATCCTTGAAGCTATGTTCGATTTGTATTCACGAATCAGAATGATTTCATTCAACATTAGTCAAGTAACAGCAGTAAAATCTTTGTCAAGGAAAGCTACCAAACTAGAGAAATCTGGTTTCATTCCAACACCACAGTGGCGCCAACTTCCTTGAGCTTCGCGACGATCTTCTCCGCTTCCTCCTTGGTAACCCCCTTCTTCACCAGGGCGGGCGCTTTCTCCACCAAATCTTTAGCCTCCTTCAGTCCTAAATCCGTGAAAGCCCTAATCTCCTTAATCACCTTAAGCTTGGCCGAGGCGTCGAATTTCTCCAATTTCACATCGAATGATGTCTTCTCTTTGGCGGCATCAGGGGCAGACGATGCGCCGGCGGCGGCTGAAGAAGCCGATTGCGTTGCGGGTGCGCCGGCGGCGGCACCGAATCGATTGAGGCCCATTTTATGGCGGAATAGAATACCGTAGTCATGACGCTCGAGCCTGTTCAGTTGCAACAGCTCGTCGGCGATGCGTTCGAGTTTCTTTGTCCGTTCCTCCGCCGAGGTGCAGAGAGCTCGGCGGAAGAACGAGCGAGCGAGGGGGTTGGATGTGACTTTCGAAGTTACGGAGTACATTATCGATATGGCATGAAATTTGAGAATTTTCAGAGCGACATTTGATTAAATACGGTGAGGTTGAAGATACATGGGTTTAGGGTTCTAAACTGGATCTGCCATTATTATTTTCAAATTAATAATTTTATTATTCAACAATTTTTTATTTTTTTAAAAGTTTATTAACTTTGAAGTTTTTATATATATTTTTTTCGGAAGGTCTTGGGTTAGGCAGCCTAAACGTGCGGGTTTTATCCATTAACCCAACCCCAAACCCATATAATATACCCTAATTGGAGATTAATAAACCCTATTTGGGATGAGTCAACCCATTTGAGTAGGATAAAACTCGCCTAAACCGTTTAGGGCTGCCTAACGCAAGTTTTTGCCTATTTTTTTATAGTAAAATCAAATTTCATTAAGAATCAACAGCACAAATTACGGAAAAGTGCCGAAACACAACAACAGGTGGGTTATCCAAATTAAGAGTTTTTTTTTATACGTACCCAATTAACAATATCATGAGCAAGTGTATTTTGGGAACCATGTCCCATAAAAAACAAAAGTCCTCGAGCTCGTCAACTGTACCAAGAATGTCTGTCATAATTGTACCAAGCGAATTCCTAGGGATCTCTTTGTTTTGGAGCTTGGTTATCAAAGCTTGATTGTCAGATTCAAAACAAACTCTTTGATATCTTTCTTGTTTAGCAGCAATGGCCCCCTGTAGACATGCAAGTGCCTCTGCAAATTCCACATCAATTCCAAAAATAAGCACCTTCGATGTAATCTTAATCAAACCTCCTCTCCAATTCCTGAAAGTCCCTACAATACCCCATGTTCCATTCGGATCTAAGTATGCATCTGAGTTAAATTTGATTCAATCCTCCATGGGTGGCTTCCATGTATCTTCTGTAGCTGGTGGATTAGGATGTGGTTTGGGCCTCAAATTTGCCTCCTGGCATTGAATTTTGGTTGCTAGAGCAAATCGAAAACACTCTTGGATATGGAAGTTTCATTTTTGGGAGACGAGCATGTTTCTTGCTTTCCAAATTGCCCACATGAGTGCGATAAAGGCTTCAATATAATCTGGGGGTTTATCCTTCAATATAAGCTCCAGAAAATTCAATCTTGGATTGACATCTTTATGCTTTCCTTGATAATTTGAAGTCGAAGAATATATGTTTGCCAGAAGAAGTTGGTCCATGCGCAGTCCCTTAGAATATGCACGGTTGTCTCCTCGGTCATCCCACATCTAGCACATATTAGATGTAGATCCACTCCTTTTGAGCGTAGGGCCATCTTTGATGGGAGAATCCAGCGAAGGCATCTCCAAAGAAAAACCTGCATTCTTGGTGGGAGATTTAATTTCCAAATCCATCGCCATAAAGTGGGATTATTGGTGGACGAAGATGCTTTCGATGATAAGACATCTTTCATGCTCTTCGTCGTCCAATAACCTATTTTTACTGTGTAAACTCCGGATTTTTGAATATCCAATGAAGACAATCATCTTCATCTCTCCTTGAAATGGGAATCATCAAAATCTTTCTAACAATATCATGTGGAAAGAGAGCATTGAGCATTTCTTCGCTCCAGCAATTACCCTCCGAGTTGAAAAGGTCCTTAACTTTATCAACCTGCAAAGAATCAACATTTGGGGAGGGGGGAGTTAGAGGGATGACATCTGGCAGCCACCGATCTCCCGTTACGAATCGTGCAGGCCAAACCTTTCATCAGAATCAGCAGTCCACCCATAACACTCCTCCATGGAAAACTGGGTTGTGGCCATTTTTACTTGGAGAAAGTGAACTCTTGGATGATATCGACCTTTCTAGCAACGAAAGAGAGTCTGGTATGTAATCAAACACCATCCCTGCTTGGCCAAGTATGCTTTATTGAAAATTTCTAATTCTCTAAAGCCCAAGCCTCCAAAATCCTTCAAGGCACACTGATTATCTCAAGAACACCAATGATTTTTTTTTTTCATTTTGCTTTTGACCCCACCAAAAGTTTGCAATAGCCTGATGAAACTTTTGGAGGATAGCATGGGGAAGAAGACAACAACTCATAGTATAGGCCGGTATTGATTGTGCCACTGCCCACTGGTTTAATCAAAGTAATTTTTCCAGCTTGTGAAGGTGACGTCACTTTCCATGTTTTGAGTTTTTTATGAACTATGTCAACAATGAACTCAAATGCCTCTTTTTTCTTTCTCCCAACTGCCACTGGCATACCAAGATAAACCTCATGTTTGTCAACAACTCTTGTGCCCCAGATATCAGCCGATTGTGTCGCTTTCTCGTGGGGGAGATAATGACTAAAAACCACAACTGATTTCTCAAAATTCACTTGTTGTCTAGAAGCTCTCGTGTACTCTTCAAGGATAGCTTTAATAGTGCGAGCCTCTCGTTCAATTGCTCTGCCAAGAATAATGCAATCATCTGCAAAAAACAAATGTGAAACAACCCGAGCCTTTGTACAAATTTTTGTCCCAGTTAAATTTCCCCTTTGTCTCTAGCTACCTGCTGAATAAGAGCTGAAAGTCCCACCATTTTCTTTTTCTTCTTAGCAAAAACTTATGCAAAACCGTATTTAACAAGAAATTGTGAAATATTATGTCAATTAGCACAATCCAATCTTAATGCGTTTATTTTCGATCGAAATACTATTATTCCGATAAAAATACTTTGATCTCCAATCGAAATGCCCTCATTTCTATTAGAATACATTCCATATAAAATGAATTCAGAACAAAATGCACTTCATATCTCATAAAATAATACTACCTCCGTCCCGGTTGAATTGTCTCAAAGAGGTTGGACACAATAACAAATGCGAGTAGAGATAAAATAAATTAATATTTTATTAGTGAGTGTGTATTAGCCTTTTATTTTAGGTAAGAGAACAATTAAATAAGACGGACAAAAAAAAGAGAACAATTAAAGTGAGATAGAGTGAATATCTCACATGAGATCTATGAGAACTCTCATAATTAATGATTAATTTTGATAAATTGTTTCCCATAATTTTCTGTACAGATCATTTATCTACTATGAGTGATTTTTTTGAGTTTATAAAACTAAATTCATTTTTTAAAATTAAGTTCGGTATTACAACAGATAGAATTGCAAGAGAAGGATGTTAAGTTTAGGTGTATTAAAGAAACCAAAAACATTGCATTTTCTCATTACCACACCATCCAACTCTCACTTTCAATTTTTCTTCCAACTTTCCAGAATTTCATAAGCTGAAGGAATATCAGATTCTTCTGAATCATCAACTGCACTGCTGGTGATCACGTTCAACTCATCAACATCAGACTCCCACTCTTCATTTTCGAATTGTGGTAATGTGGGTATTTTCCATACCAAATCTTGGTGAGAAAGACCAGATGCCTCACCTGGATCCCTGTCCGTCTCCATTCTGCTGTTGCGAATGTCGAGATTGAGACTCAAATTAAAATTGGAACCAGAATCATCATATTCTTCATTGATACTAGTTCCAGGAATTTGATCCATTCTTGCACTGGAGGAAGCTGATGTATTTACTGAGTCCTCACCAGACCCGCGGATAGATTGCAGCGCTCTCGACAGATTTAAGACGGTGGATTCTTTTCCCAAGTCGTGTGAGGCGAGTTCCTCCTGAAGTTCTTTCAGAGTAGCCTGAGCCATTCTGTCACAGTTTCTGTCAAAGAAGTCGATCCACTCTTGGAAGCTCACTTGAAACGGTGCATATGCCATTATGTTGACAATATTCACCACTTTTTCAAAATCATATCGGATAATGGCTTGACACGCTATTTCTAAGAAATATGATAGAGGAGGAATCTCACCAGCTTCCAGCATTAAATCAAACGCGTGTTCCAGCAAATGCCACTACACCAGGAAAGATAGAAATGTTAGAAATTTGATTTTGGTGAGCTTAGTCGGCCATAATTTAGACAAATTGTATAATTCGAGGAAAGAGGTTTCAGTGGAAAGATTAATGGCTCTATAGTTCATTCAGGAACAAGGAAGAAAATATACCTTCCCAGCTTTGGATGCATCCACTAATAGAGCAGAGTGTTTACGTTGATCAATTTGATGACCCGCCAGAGTCATCTCCTGGTATACGTACTCAAAATATTCCCATTGGAGAGCACTTGCAGATGCTTCAAGCATGGAGCCGAAAGTGAAAGCATCTGCTTTTGCAGAAGAACAATGACCATGCTCTTCAGGGCCTAAATCGTTTCTCCTGGTCTCTTCAAATAATTCTTTAGCTTTAAGAAACATATCATTCCGACCATAAACTTTCAGCATAGCATTTATCAGACCAATATCAGGAGCCACGAGAGTCTTGCAGTGCTCGTATAGGGAAATACAATCCTGAACATGTCCACCATCCAATGATGAAAATATCATGCCTGTATAGGTTATTGCAAGTGGTCTTTTTGGACGAAGGTCTTTTAGCTTCTTAATCTGCAGCCATTTTTCACAAGAACAAAAATTTTAATGAATAGATTGAAATACAGATAGATGCCTATATATTATGAAAAATACTAAAGAAGTCTACATAGGTTTGAAAACTTTGTGGTTGCCCATCTCACCAGGAAAAAATGGATTACAATAAGAATTGCTTACTAACAGGAAAGGGTGAGTAAAAATAAAATTATAAGAAAAAATGGAGATTCAAATGATCCCAGCACAAACTACCCCACGCTCAGTTCAAAATAATTAAGTGTGTTTGTCATGTAGGCATTCACATTTTATTTAATAATACTTTCTAGAAGGTATATATAAAATTAAAAGTTGTTATAGTCATATTAGGGCATTCAAGAGATGAATTCGTTTTTATATTCGATTCCAATCACATAGGGCTACAGCTGAATTTAACCCATCTACCTTTGAGGGCTATTATGTGGCTAAACTAACACCATGTTTAAATTTGAATAGCATTCAACATATGTATAAAATCCTAGTGAAAACTGACCTCGAGAATTGCATCTTGCCACCTGCCATAGAAACAAAGGCAGCGAGCTAGCTCATAATATACACTTCTTGTTCCAATTACCCCCCTTCTCTCCATATCTCTGACAGCTCGAACAGCATTGTCAACTTTACCTTCTTCCCAGAACGTTCTGACAAGAACTGGTGATGCAAAAAGCAGAGAATTCAGTAATTACAACAATGAAGCCAGTGATGGGGCAAAAATGCTACCTTTATAAGTCAGGGCTTTCAAAGCATCCCCATTTCTTTTCATTTTCTCGAAGAGTCCATGGACAAGGTCATACTTTCCCGATTTTAGCATAACCTTCAGAAAGAACCACCAGTTGGGATCAACTACACATTGTTCGAGCACTGGATTAACATAGACAAACAGAATCACATCATGTAGTTTGCAGTTCTAAGAGTCACACCTCCTTAGCGTTTTCATCAAGATACAAAGTTTTGTTAACAATTTTCAACTACATCAAAGCAATTTACCTCCATTGCCAGCCCATAGCTTGCTCCATTAGGCCTGAGACCATTCCTTCTCAACTGTTGAAAGACCCATGATACTCCCTTCCATTGGCAGGTTGGAACACATGCATTCAAAACCTGAGGATACACCAGTTCAGAAAAATGATTATGCAGTAAGAATCTCTGAGCACGAGGGCGGACTTTCTTACAGCATTGAATATAACAATGTCTGGTTGAAGTACAGGATTCCAGTTTTTGCGCTTCATATTTTTAATCCTTTTGGGTCTCTCCTTCATGCTTTCAATCACATTCAGCAGCTCTTTCAGCAAACCAGCTTGGCCCAGTATAACGGCCAAACAATGATATGCTGCCATATCAGGATATATGAGCGCATCACCCTATAAACAACCCAGGAATAATGTTCCATCAAAGAAACCAAGAGGCATTTCTATGCAATTCAAAGAAAAATGCAAGAAAATTATTACACGCAGCATATTAAAGACTTGAAGAGCTTCACGAGGTTTCCTGGCTCTGCCGAGCACTGTCAATACCTTGGTATACACAAACCTAAACTTGCAATCAAACAAACAAATAAAAACTCAGGAACAGCAGTGAGAAAACTAGAAAGCATGTTCTTCGAGGAAGCAAGGCCAGATAATAACCTGCTCTTGAAATGACTGTGCTCTTTTGAGCTGTACACCCAATCAACAACAGACCATGCCTGCCTCCATTGCCCCTTGTATCCAAGCTCTTCAACTATCTTCAACATTTGATCTTCTGTAAACTGCAAGCTCGAGTACCTCATCATACGCGTAAACTTCCAGTCTTTCACACTCAGCTCAGTCGCACTAAGTCTATAAAACACAAATTCATTCTAATCCTCAGATAGCCAGAAAACTAACTGAATTAAGCTAAAGAACAGAGGACGGTGAATCAATCCAATACCTATCAACAAGAAACTTGATTGCTTCGGATTCAGTCCGCTTCCGCGGCGCCCATTTCCTTTCCGCAAGCAACCCTTGATCAACCTCAATATCATCATCCAGAAGCCACGAAAACCGATCCCTTTCGCACTCAATTATATCACTAAGCTCCCTCAGATGTTCGGGATTCAACCGTGCTCCTTCGAAATCCGCGTTCTCACCAGCGAGCTCTCTCAACCGAATCCGGTCCAATCCCTCCCACGGCCGACCCACCAGTTTCTCGTTTTCCTCATTTTTAGTGAATTTCTTGTACTCGGACTTGATCGTTTGGAAATGGGATTCTTCCAAAATCGTTTGGGTTTGAGCGTCAGTGAGAGGCGGCGGGAGTTTGGAGGCTTGTTTGGCTTGGCGGCGGTTGAGTTTTTGAAGCTCCTTTTTGCGAAGGTTGTGAAGGATTTTGGGGGTGGGCTGAACCCCGTGTTTGAGGAGCTTGCGGGTGATGTTTTCGAGGTCCGGTTGGGGCGAGGGAATCGGTTTGGGAAGGTTCAGTGCCGCTGCTGAATCCATGGAGGTTATTGCTACTGAGAGTGAGAAGGTTTGTGCAACGAGAAGTGGCAACGATTATTTTATTCTTTATCCGCTATGCAAAGGAGAAACAAATATCATGAAATAAATAATTTTTTAAAAAAAGTTTTGAATTAGAGGTGGTCATCCAGAATCGGAACCGCCCGAACCGCACCTGAACTGATTTGACGGTTTTCAGTTCGGAATCAAAATCGTAAAAAACAATTCTGAAACAGAACCTTTACTTTATTTTGGCGGATCGGTTCAGATTCCAGCTGTTAAGGGAACCGGTGGTTTGGAACCGTTGAACTGTCGAAAAAATAATTAAAAATAAAAAAATGGTTCAGAATCGTTGAACTAGCGACAAAATCACTTCGAAAATATATTTGTTGCGAATCGGCGGTTTCGATTCGAAACTGTCGAACCAGCTCCAACGGTAATTTTTTTTAAAAATAGTCGTTGGAGCCGGCGATTCCAGTTTTGAATTGCAGGTTCCTATTCCAAACCGAAAATCCCAATGGCTTTTAAAAAAAAATGAAATCGACCAAAGGAGAAGACGACACGTCGGCTCGAACTGAAACCGACGGTTCGGTCGAAAAAAATGAAACCAAGTTTTTTCTCTAAATACCTCCTAACAATTTTCACACCTAAATCTCAATTCTCTCAATTAGTGCAATTATCTCTTTCAAGCTCTCGATTCTTGTCTCAATTACTCAATTTCTCTCTAGTTATTGTACATTTATACTCTTTCAAGTTTCAATCTCTCAATTTACAAACTCAAACATGTCTTAAAGTCATGGTGGTACCGACGAAAGGGACAAGTCCAAAGCTATTGATGTGAATATTGGAGCACAACCTCGACAATGTCGTCGTGGGAGTTATAGTATTCATATTCATGACTCTCCTCAATCTGAATATAATGATAACATCTTTTTCATTGAGTGATGATGAAGATATTCGTGAGGAACAAGTATGAGTCGATGAGGAGTATACTCGACAATTGCAAAAACATGAAAACAGATTTTGGGTGGCATTGCAAGATGATGAAGGCAACAATAAAGTTCCCCCACCGAGGCCGAGGTAAATGAGGAGGAAAGCTTCGAAGCAAATTTAAGTCCAAAACCTTTGAAATCCGATCTTTTCACAAAGCACTTTCGAAAAGTTCGTTCAAATGACCAAAATAAAGGTATGCGGTAGCTTATTTAAATTTTAAATTCTTCTATTCATTTTAAATTTTGTTTTAATTGTGGTTTTTAATTTTAAAAAAAATAGGGGCTCCCCGAACAATTTGATCTATTTTGCAATTATTGCCCAAAAAAAATACAAGTATGCTGTCGGTGAAGGATATGGAACCTATCAATGACACGTGAACGTGAAGCATCCCCTTGAGGTAGGCATGACTAAGGGTCAAACTCAATTAAACCAAGTACATTTGCCACTTGAAAAACTTGAAAATTAAATATTCAATAACATTCTAAAATATAACAAATTCTTTGATATTTGGGTAACATATTGGGTGTTAGATGTAAAGTTCGTTTATAGTTTTAATTATTCAATTAACTAAGAAATTAATTAATTTAATTAAAAAAAACAAATGTTGAACCACCGGTTCAACGGTTTTGAACCATAAACCGGCGGTTTAAGGTTTAGAACCATAACCGAAACCGCTACAGTGACGGGCCGGCTAAAGTTCCGAATATGTGGAACTAGAAGTGGAATCAGAACCGGCAGTTCCAGTCCGAAACCGTGACCACCTCTATATAAACTTAAATTCTTAATAGGTCAATATCTTATTTATGTCGTGTATTAATGAGTCATATCGCCAATTACAACCCTTCTAATTTTATTTTACTTGCAATAGCTCCATATGGCAGACATTTTATTTTAAGTTTTTATTATTATGTTTTGTATAAGCAAACCTTTGAATCTCACAAAACTTATCCAAAACTTCACATGAAATAAAAATTCTGTATCAAATTTATGTGTACAAAACTCCAACATGCCAGATCAAAACATGTATGATGCTAACTTATTGATTCTACAATGCTTTCAAATAAAAATATTTTACTGTAAAATCATGATATTTGAGAAGAATGTGAGCAGGCAATAAAATAGACATTAAAGCCCAAAGAAACTGAGAAAGTGACATAAGCTAATATATAAAGCAAATGAGAGTTTGACATATAATACAGAAATACTTTTTTAAAGGAAGCAGTTGAGCAACCCATCGACCACAAATAAAAATGGGCACTCTGGTTAAGAACCATGACAAACTCCAGAAAAAATATCTATAACACAATAGGTTGCACTACACAACTCATGCTCAGCTCTTAGACTTCGAATGCTTGACCAGCCAGTCGATCACTTAATCGATATTGGTGGAGCTCTTGCATGATATCATAAAGCAGCAAACTTCCCTGTCCGTGATTGATTTCAAATCCCTGCACGTGGATGATGTAGTTTTCAGTTACGAAAACACGTAATTCAAGAGAACGAAGGATGTGTTTCCCAGACTCATTTCATGTTATACGTACATTTCATCAGTCAATGCCTGTTTGGATAAGGCCTAAGGCTTAAAAATCTTGTTTCCTAAAACCAGCAAGGGAATCCCACTCAGTGATGGTTTGCTCAACAGATCATGAAGTTCACTTTTGGAAATGCTGATGTTATCATGATCAGCAACATCAACAACATAACTGCACCAAGTGAAGCACATAACATGGATTAAATTACAAATGCTTGATATTTGAGAATCATGTCTATCAATTATTAAATAAGGCATTTCCAATAAAAATTCTATCCGATGTGGCATAATCGTAGATGTCTAAGCCTTGAATTTGAGATAAATGTAGGTCCTAATAAAGGAAATCGTTAAGTTGTCATTAGACATTGAGCCAAGAATCAGGGTGGTCAAGTCACAACTGGTGATCCAGTAATAGTGCACATATAGGTTGCAAAATAAATATGTAAATATCAATCAATTGGATATAACATGTTGGCCTCTGACTTTTATGATGCTCAACAAACAGGCACTATCCAGTACTCCCTCCGTCCCTTATAAGTAGTCCTTTTTCTTTTCGGCACGAAGATTAAGAGTTGTGAGTGTAGTGGAATTAATATTTTATTGGTGAATGTGAAAAAGTTTGCCATTTTAGGAAAGTGGGACTAATTTATGTGACAAACAAAAATGGGAAGTGGGACTACTTCAACGGGACGGAGGGAGTAATATTTTTTACTCAAACTCAGCAAATAAATCTATTTGTTCTTAGTAATCAAAATTACCTCTGTCCAAACAAGTGACCTTTGGTTCTAATCTGATTGATTATAATCTGAATCCTACCATTTCAAAAAAAAAAAAATCATTGTGGTTTAATATATAAGAAATTGAGTAGCGGCATAATTTAAGGTGATATATGCTAAATTCTTGTATAAGAATATTGGAATATATTGGTATATAAGAAGTTATATTTAGATATAAAATCATATTTTCTAAGATTAAAAGACCAATGGGTTTCTATCATGTATAATGCAACTTTCAATTAAATCAACTGACATAGGTGATGCTACTGAAGTTACGGAGATGAAGTTTAGAGTAGCAAACACAATTGCAGAAACTGCACGACAGTATCGCTCCCGCGTACTCCTAAATCAGGGTTGGCCTCCAAGATCCCACAACTTTATTGTGACATTCCCTTTAGTGACTTTTCGCATATTCAATCCTACCTGAAGGATCAGAAAATTCTTTCTTTAGTAAGGTCGGATTCCCTTGGTGTTCCAGAACAAAATCAATGATAACCAAATATTACAGAAACCAAAAAGGTTGGAAGAAAACTGACCGTATGAATCATATCTTCACTGTATCCACCAGTCTATAGAAGAACATACAAAAAATAGATGAACAAATAAATAAAAAATACTACACCAAATAAAAGAAATATCAAAGAGAGGTAGATAGATTTATCATCAAGAAATGACAACATATATTTGCTTACAACAACAACATTTACAAGTGAAGTTTTCCCAGCATTTTGAAATCCTATAAGAGACAGTTCCATTTCTTGCTTGAAGAAAAGGCTACAAAACAAGATTATGTGTGAATCCATAAATCATTACAAGTAATTTATGAGCCAAAATATTGATTTAAAAGTAGCTTCAAGTTTCAAGATACTTCTGCGACATCCTCACATACATCTCTTGCTTAGCATTCAATTAGTTATCATACCCATGTTAGATCAGAAAACTATTGGAAGTTGTTGAACAAGCAAGTACACTGCAAATAAACTTGTTCGCAAAGTTTTAGAGGAAAACATTTACATATAACACGTGTCACCATAATTTCTCAAAGCAACATACTTATCGTGCCGCACTACTGGGGTGAAGATGTCATTAGACAACTCAAATAGTTGCATTGAGATCGTACATGTCTATATTGGTTAGAATGAAAACTTACACAATTGAACATATGTATGATCAAAACCAAAAGACATCACTTTGGCAGTTCAATTAGAGTTGGAACTAAATTAAGTAATTGATTGCCCTCTTTTTTTTTCTCGAAAGGAATAAAGTGACCAATATCCCAACATCTTTCACGTATATATACAAAAAACACATTATATTTGGATCAATAGCTCACAACATAATTTAGGAAAATTCTCATCAGGCACACTTGATTTATCCGAAAGGGATAAACCTGCAAACTTATCAATTATATACGCAGCGCAATAGAAAATATAGATTATATAAATATCATCTGCACAGGTAAAATTGAATTCCAGCAACAACATATATTTACTTACAGCAACAACATAAATATCATCAAGAAATGACAACATATATTTACTTACAGCAACAACATTTACCTTTGGGGACGAGTGTTGTCTAACGAGCACTACGTTGGCATTTTTGTCTTGCGGGAAGAGGGATTACTCGACTCGGCTATTTTATTTAATTTCTCGCACTTTTCAGTTCCGCCCAATTTTGTTGCATTATTTATTGTAAATTTTTGCATTAAACAGTTGTAAATTGTTGCAGTATTTCTGTTCTCAGACTGCCAACTTCGAACAACTCTATTAATGTATCAGCCATATAATCGATCCTACCCTCCCTCACACGTCCCGCTGCCTCTCTCAACCCTAATATATATGATCAGCATCAAATTGTCTTTAAACATATTTCTATTATGACGATCGCAGTTTGTTCCTCTTCTCACCTGCTAGGATTTGATGAAATATGTTGATGGTTCCCTTCCACCGCCGTCCGTTATCCTCTCCTCCCCATCCATGGAGATTGCAAGGCCTTCGTGGCCAACTGTGACAGGTGTCAGAGGATGGGTAATATTTCTAAGAAGAGTGAGATGCCCCAAACTCCTGTGGTAGAGGTCGAAATCTTTGATGTTTGGGGGATAGATTTTATGGGACCCTTCCCACCTTCGGGGGGGTATACTTACATTCTTTTGGCTGTTGATTATGTTTCTAGGTGGGTGGAAGCCATTCCTACTATCACCAATGATGCCAAAGTTGTGGTGAATTTCCTTCAGAAGCATGTGGTAACTCGCTATGGCACTCCGAGAGCATTGGTAAGCGATGGTGGTTCCCATTTTTGTAACCGTATTATTGCTGCTCTTCTTGCTCGCTATGGTGTTAAGCACAGGGTTACTACTCCATACCACCCCCAAGGGAATGGCCTCGCTGAGTTGTCAAACAGGGAAATCAAGGGGATCCTCGAGAAGACTGTCAAGATGAAGAAGGATTGGGCATACAAGCTCGATGACGCTCTGTGGGCTTACCGCACTGCTTTCAAGACCCCGATTGGCATGTCACCATTCCAGCTGGTCTATGGTAAGTCGTGTCATCTTCCTGTGGAGCTTGAGCACAAGGCATGGAGGTCGATGAAAGAGCTGAATCTGAACTGGAAGGCTGCTGCTGAAAGCCGGGCTGCATACCTAAATGAGATGGATGAGTTCAGGGAGGAGGCTTATGAAAATTCAATGATCTACAAGCTCCGAGCCAAGAGATTCCATGACCAAGGCCTGAAGAGGCGACAATTCTACAAAGGAGACCTTGTTCTCGTCTTCAATGCCCGTCTCCGATTCATGCCTGGAAAGCTGCAATCCAAGTGGTCCGGACCTTACACTGTGGTCAACATTGCCAACAATGGTGTGGTAGAGCTAGTTGGTCAGGATGGCAACATCTTCAAGGTGCATGGGAATCATGTCAAGAGGTACTACAGCCCGCATCAGATTGGAGCTGTGGCGGTGCACTATCTGGACCGGCCATGAGCTGAGGTATCGTCGAGCTAACGACGTTAAATGAAGCACTTGTTGGGAGGTAACCCATCAGTTTATTGCTTTATTTCAGTTTTTAGAGTCTATTTTCGAGTCTTAGGTGTTTTAGGATTTATTTCATGCCTTAGAATAATTTCCAGCTTGTAAATAGAATTTTCAAAATTTGTGTCTCTGTTTCGATCGACAGGGATCCTGTCGATCGACGGAGACGTCTGCACAAAAGTTTGGTTAAGTATTGAAAGTCCGTCGATCGACACAAATTGTGTCGATCGACAAGCTCGTATCTGGTCCACTGTTTTCCGGTCAATAAGTGTGTCGATCGACTGGATTCCTGTCGATCGACACAAGTTTTGTTTGCATTTAAAATTTCCGCCCTGCATTTATTTAATTAATTTATTAAAAAAAAATAAAAAAAAAGAAAATTTGAAAAAATCGCGCGTCTGTCGATCGACAGGATTCCTGTCGATCGAAACAGACGCACGCGTCTGTTATTTTAAATCGCACGAACAGAACCCCTCCCCTCATTCTTTCTCTCCTCTCTTTCGACACACACACTCGACCGACCCCCCTCGCTCGAAATTCGTCCTCCTTCCCCTTCCAACACAAGGTAATCCTCTCCCCCCCTCTCCTTTCTTCTCTTTAATTGTTGTTAACTTGATTTTATGTTAATTTTGAAGTAGAACCCTAATTTTTGCCCTCTTTTGTGTTATGATAAATTGTTGAAATTCTTTCGATTTATTGCATGTATCGGGCTATTTTGGGTCGTTCTGGGTTGTAGGAGAGTCGATTTGAGGATTCATTGTTGATTATTGTAGAATTTTGTGGATTTGAGGATCTAGATTGTTCCCCCTGTACTGTTGCCCTATGTTAACTTCTCCAAATTGCGTTTTGCACTTGGTATTGAGGTTAATTGCATGCTTGGGTGGTCAATTTGGGATGGGCATGCCTATTTGAGGTTCTATTTTGGATTTTGATTCCTACACAACCCCCTTTACTGTTGCTTGGTTTCTGCCTTCCCCATGTGTACTCTATGGTTTCTGTGGTTTTTGATTGTTGTTTTGCACTTGGGTATCGTATGAAATTGCATGATTGGGTGGTTACTTGGTCATAGGCTTGCTTGATATTTGTTGATTATGTTGGATTTGCTTGCTCTAGGCAAGTTTGGGGGAGTTGTTCCTGGCCTATTACTTCTTTGTGCTGATTATGGGTTGCTGTTCTTGCAGAGAGATACAGATGGTTTCATCCGACGAGGAGTATGTTCCGACTTCCGATGAGGAGATGCATGAGAATCCGGCGTCTGAGGCCGAAGATGAAGAGAATGAGGAGCGGGAGATACCCCCTGAGGAGCAACCCGGCTGGGAGCCTGAGTTCGCCTTTCCAGATCACCAGCAGCGCTTCGGGACAATGCAGCGCTTCACCTTGAAGCCGACTAGGTATCCGGATGATGAGGATTTACTGTGTCCTGCTGAGCCGGCGAGGCTGTCCCTGAAGCTGGAACTGGATCCCATTAGGCTCGACGGGACCCTGGTTGCGGGGTGGCTCGATGATGTGAGCCGGGGGGCATGTACCTTGTGCCGGCTGAGTTCCAGCTTGGAGAGTTTTGGCCATCTATTTTCTCTGTCGCACACCCGGCCCGCTTCAGCAGGTCAAACATGAAGGCCACCACAATTGATAATCCGGTGTTCCGCTACATCCAGAAGATTTTTGGCCTCTCGGTGTTCGGCAGAAATGAGCACGGGAAGGCTCGGGGGAGCAAAATGTTTTGCTTGTGGGCCATGCTGAATGGCGTCCACCTCAGTCTGGCAGCCTTCGTGATGGAGAATTGGAAGCGTCAGATCATTGCTAACCCGGGGGACTTCTGGTGTGGAGGGTTCGTGACCCCCATAGCCCGGCACTTCGGGATTCCGGTTGACCATTACACCCCGGTGAGGGGTGTTCGGACTCTAAAGATTGATCAGCTGGAGCAGTTCAGATTTATCTATCAGGACCGCCGTCAGATCTTCCTGCTGTTCACAAACGGCGACCGTTTCCTACTGCCCGCCCCCGAGCTTACTCACGTCACGGATCACACTGTCCGCGACAATTGGCTCATGTCCACTCCGGCACATATGGATCGGACCCGTAGTTCTGATGGCGGGGCACCCACCTACCGGCTGATCCACCGTCCTGGCACACTACCAGATCAGAGGATTCTCACTCGCGAGGAGGAGGCCGAGAGGATAGCCGAGGAGCGGCGTTGGGCAGAGTTGCAGAGAGACCCGCCGCCCCACACTGATGCCCCTCCATTTCAGGGAGGAGGCGGGGGCGGTGCTTCCACTTCATATGCCGGTGCAGGGTCTTCTTCCTCCGTTCCGGACTGGGCTCCATTTCTCCAGTTCATGCAGGAGCAGCGAGCCGACTTCCGCAGTTTCCGCACAGAGCTCCGCGAGGTCCGTGACCATCAGTTGGTGCAGGATACCCTACTTGCCGACATCCGGAGGCAGCAGGAGGACTACAACACTGTCCACACTCGTGCCATTGCAGATCTGACCCGGCAGATGCAGGATCACTTTGCCGATTTCGAGCCGGCCCTGCGGTATGGTCGCAGGAACAGGAGGGCACCGGGAGATCAGCCACCGCAGCAGGATTGAGGTCTAGATTCCTTTCCTACAAGCTGACTTTCAAACTTATTCTTCCCTTCGTGTTGAATAAGTTTGGGGGGAGGATGACTTGTGGGAATGGAATCCATTATTTACCTTTGTATTTCTGATTTGATGTATTATATTTGATTTCCCTGTATTTCAGTTCATTTCCCTGTACTTTATTTACTTGCAGTAGTATTTGCTTTAGTTAGGATTTCTGATGTATTTGAAATTTTCCATTGTACCGTTCTTAGTTCAGAATCCATTTAAGTGTAACTTGAGATTATGTACTATTCCTTCCCTTGATATGAATCTGTTTGATTGATGATTGGTCTGCACTGAGATTGAGACAATTAGGATTGCATGATGAGTAGCCGATGATAGGAGAATACCGCATGAAAAGTTGCTCTCTGATTTTGGATTTTGCTTGATTTATCTCGTTTGAATTGGATACTGTTAGGGGAGAACAAAAGAACCGAGTGAGATTTGTGCCTTAAATTTGTCTTTTCTTTCATGTGTGAACAAGTTTGCAGTGGGATTCTAGAATTTGGCTTATTTCTCTCTCGAGACTGTATTGATGTAGGCCTTGGTGAAAATGATCTTAGGCATCTCTTTTCTTAGCCTTATCCCAAACACTAACCCTATAAATGACCACTTGTAGCCACTTTGAGCCTGAAAAATTCTTTGTTTAAATTAGGATGTGATATAGTGAGTTGATTGTGGACTGAATTGAAAAAAATTATGAGGGGATAGTTCGATTTTGAGCTTGTGATTTAGTAAGATATAAATGTGTGTGGATATGAGCTAGCTTGTGAAAATAAAGAAAAGAAAGAGAAACAGAAAAAAAAAAAAAAAAAAGG
>JAPKLW010001292.1:39035-65791 GCA_026898455.1 Plectranthus barbatus
AAACATAAAAAAAAAAAAAAAAAAGGAGAGAAAAATGTAGATGTTGACTGAATGTGTCAGAAAAAGAAAAAAAAAAAAGAGTTGAGGAATTGTGTGATGTGAGTTGACAGTTGGGAAGTTGTAAAACCATAAGTGTGCTAGTCACTCAGCCTAAAACGACCTACCTTCTAGAAAAGCCTCATTACAACCAAATTAAAGACCTTTTTGATTCACCGAGTTGTTTTACTTTCTAAGCAGTGGAGAGATGAGAAATTTGCCAAACTTATGGTTAAGAAAACTGTATTACTTAATGTTGAGTGAAACACATGTTCTAAACACTTGAGTGATGAGTGCTTGAAACAATTTTTCCTATCTGTGAGGTTCTCCCCGAAACAGTTGATGATTTGGATCGGATTTTGATTGCTTTGTCTTTTGGAGGAGAGTGTACTTAGATTGTGACGAATCTTGTGAGGCCTTGCACATCTCTGTTTGTATGAATTTAAGTTTCTTTTGGTGTCTTGATCGAGGACGATCAATAGTTCAAGTTTGGGGGAGTTGATAAGTGCGCTATTTCGTTCACTTATCTATGGATTTTCTCGTTGTTTTGATAGATTTAGGGTGTGTTTACTTTGAATTCTGAGCATCGCATGACTTTTGTACCTAATTTGCTTGTCATGCTGAAAAATACAGGTTTTTAGAGAGAAAATTGGCTAAGTGAGAAAAAGAGCCGTGTGGTGAAGACCTCTGTGTCGATCGACTGACATTGAGTCGATCGAAACAGAGGCACATGAAGAATCGAGAGATCAGGGAAGTTCAGAGCGGTCGACAGGATGTATGTCGACCGTGTGAGTTCCTGTCGACCGACGGAAATTGTGTCGACCGACAGGGAGTTCAACGTGAAGGATTTAGTCTGAAGCAACCATTTCGATCGACTGGCCTTGTGTCGATCGAAATACGGGTCGGAAAAATTGGAAGTTGCTGTTTTTGATTTATTTCCATATTGGGACAATTTAAACCTAGTATATATTATTTTATTAGGCGATTTTTGCGATTGATGCTGTTTTTGGAGCCTTGAACCCTAGAGTTTTTCTTGTTCTCGAATTGCTTTCGCTTTGTGGTGAGATTGGACTCGAACCTTTGAAGATTGGATGCAATATCAAGACTTGTTTTCTCTATGAAGTTTTATTACAGGTTTTATCCTTTCATGATTATGTTTAACATGAATATGAGTAGGTAAATCCTTATTCAGATTCTAGGGCTTATGTGATTGTCTTGGATGCATGTTTAGGTGATTGAATCGATCAATACTTTAATTGGTTTAATAATTCTTGTGCCTTTTCAACTCTGATTAAATTGGCCATTTAATTAGGTTTTCATAATTAATTAATTTGAGACCGCAAGGTGAAAATTGATTAATGGATTTAAGAATTTTTAATATGGATTTTAATTATGTCTGAAAAGAGGAATTAGATCCATAGGAATAAATCTGATGTTTTGAGGAGTTGTTAATTTTCCTAGAGACCGAGAGGATATAGGAAATTGATGATCTACTTTATGAATTGCCAAAGCCTGGAATTTGTAATACTTTTCTGATGTTCCACCAAATCTTTATCTTAAATTGATCGATGAAATTCCCTTGCATGCTATTCTTGACATGAACTTGCCCTGGAATCTGAACTTTTCTCAAGAAGTTTTCAAAACATATTTAATTACTTGCTTTAATTTAATTTTCTTGCAAAATTAGTTTTAAATCCCAAAACCCTTTCAAAATTCTGTTTACTTGGACAACAAACCGACAACAAATGGTTCAGTATATGAGGTGTTCGATATTACAATCTCCGTGGGATCGATAATATTAACTTGTCACTACACTATAAGAAATCATTATAAAAAAATAGTGATCATCGAGCCCGCAGGCTGACTTCACTTGCCCGGAACTGAGAACGAGACCGGGGTCGGGGTCGGGGCACGGGTCACGGGCGTGGGCGCTCGGCCACCGACCTCGTTGAGGCCGTAGGCCAAGGCGGGGCAAGCGGCGGCCCGCGAGGCGAGCCACCGGGTGCCATATACACTGCACACTTGGTTATTACACACCTCAACCATAATGGTATTTAAACATAGATTAATTACTTTAATCTATCAATGTTGGACACTTCATTTATTACATGTTCACTCCATGTAATAACCACCAACCGTGTCACTTCGTGGACTCATTTCTCACTCACCGGAATTCGGATTTGAGAAAACAAATATACCACGATCATCTACTCTTCGCGTAGATTATGTTGTTAATATTTAATTACGACAAAATTAAATGTTTCACATCGAAAATTTACTACAAAGTACCCAAATTATCAACAATATGATAATGAACGAGATGAAATATGTCGAAGCAAGTGAGTGCTCAAGGCCGAGTAGGCTATTCCGACTGCCAAACAATATAGGATTTTTGCGCAAATGCATTTGCTACAAGAGTTGTGGGGCTACTACTACTACACAAACATGATTCAATAGCATCTCATTGAATTGAATGGAATTAAATCAATGTTTTAACTTATTCTCTTTTTTTTTTTTCTTTCTATTTGTGAATATAGGTTATTTATTTATCTATCTATCTAAATAGAGCAATTCAATAATCTGTTTGGTTGCTTTAAATTCTAAAAGAGGAAGACGGTGGGAAGGAGACATTTACCAACTTTATTCATTTTGATAGAATATATTCCAACTAATGATAACTTTATGCCGATTCGAACGTGCTTTTACTTCTTCCTCCATTTTCAGTTTATTAAATTTACCTTCCAATTTTTGTAATTATTTATTATCACATACATATTAATTAAAGTATTTTACATTCGAATTACAATTATTACCATATTGGTATAGGACTACTAATCATTAGCCCATAAAATATTATAAATCTTTGTTTTTCTAAAAACTGTAAATAACTCCCACTTTCTGTAAATAACCTGCTTTAGTAAAAACTTCTGAGATTTAGAGAGAGAAAGGGGGAGAGAGAGTATTGCATTTGTAGGTCATACCACTGTGTCGTCGTCATCATCATTATCGCGATCAGTACCAAGATCCAACAAATAATCAAACCCTACCAGTTTCTCTGTCCGTCCCTTTTATTACTCATTCTTCAATATTCCCTTCCTCCACACGCCTGCCTTTGTGATCGGAATATATCTCAAAATAATTCCCGTGACGATTTGCGGGAGGAGAATACTGAACCATTTGTGTGAAGAGAATTTATGAACTGAGGTGAGGCCATTCCTTCGGATGATTGCATGGTTGGGGATTTGAGAAGAGCTAACAGCAGCAAGCCCATGTCGAGGAATCACTTTCCGAATTTGGCACGGTTATCTTCAGGTATATGTTAGTAGACTTTATCAATTTATAGTCTTCTAGCTTTAGCTGGATTGTACTTGTACGAAATTGTTTTGAGGCCATGGCCTTATCGTGTTGTTGGAATTATTTTATTGGGGATCTGTTTTTGAGTTTGTTGATTATGTGATTATACGATGAAAGTGTTCATAGTTGGATTTTGGGGTTTCCTGATGAACTTGACAAACGTGACTTTTTTTGTTAGTACCTTGATTGAATTCAATGCCTGTTGATGCTGTTTTCTTTGATCCATTTTTATGAGTTTGATCTCGGCCATAGGCTTGAGAAATCACTGTCTCATCTGCACAGGGGTAATTTATTTATTCAAATTTTAGTGATTTTGATCTGGACATGTTTTGGCAGGAGTTTGTTCAGTTGTGAGGCTGTACTTTGTAAATTGTTCTGTTTATTGTGCTACTTGCTTGACTGACTTTTGTAATGAATTTCTCAGCTGCTTTTTGCATTTTAATCTGGATTCTGGAATGTCTACTGCATAGCATAAATTAGTTAAATGCCTGCTGTTAATGCAAATATATTTTGTAGGAAACCATTGGATTGTGTTTTAGACATGATGGGTATTGTTATGATATTTTTGCGATCGACGTGTCGCGTGTTTTAAAATGCAGCATTTTCTTGGAGATAAAACGACATCAAAATGAGGATAAGGAACAAATACAGGAAACCAACAACTTTACGTTGCATTGCAGGGAGCAGATGCTCAATGTCAAATGTGGTGTGGATCCTTGTGGGATTTCTTATTATCATTCATTTGTACACCCTTATTTCACACGCGAATATACAAAATAAAGTGGCACAAAGCAGTGTGAGCCGCAACCCCTTATTTAGTGCGCTTGCAGAGGTTGAGGAGGAAAATATACAAATGCCTCCACCAAGAAAGCGATCTCCACGTGCTGCTAAAAGGAAACCTAAGCGGCCTACTACCTTGATTGAAGAATTTCTTGACGAGTCTTCCCAAATAAGGCACATATTTTTTCCTCCTTTGAAGATGGCTGTTGATCCCATGAATGATGCTGGAAATGACACTTTCTACTATTATCCTGGGCGAATATGGTTAGACACTGAAGGAAATCCTATTCAAGCTCATGGAGGTGGTATTTTGTATGATGAGAGAAGCAGGACTTACTATTGGTATGGAGAGTATAAAGATGGCCCAACGTACCATGCTCACAAAAAAGGAGCTGCACGGGTAAATTCTAATTCTGTATTTATGTACATGCGTGTATTTTATGATGTCCCACATCGGATCCACATTGAAATAGGGATGGACGTATAAGTGGAGGTCAACCCTTCACCACTGACCATGATTTTGGTTTAAGTTGTACTTCCTATCTTATATGCCTAACAGTGCATATATTCTTTCAGAATATTTCTGCATGGAGGATTTAATAAATGGTATAGTTATGCCTGGTGTTTACATTATTTACACTGTTCATTGAAGTTATATATATATATATATACACACACACACACACATACATACATACATACTTCTATTCATACTTTCTCCATGCTGATCGTGCGTTTCTGTTTAGAATGCCAAAATCTTGATTTAAACTTAGTGCCGCCAAAACTTTGATTCAGAGTTTGTGCCTAGTGCTAGGAAGTGTTTCCTTTTACATTAGACATCTCTTGATGAGATATTCGATAGCATCCTGTTATAACAACTGTAATGAGAGCAGGACAGGAAATCCTTTTGGAGGCTGTGACGAGCAAGCATCCTCATCCAACCTTTGTAAGCTTGCTCACATTTCGGTCTGGATCATTGTTCATCATTTGCCCATAATAAAGTGATAATAATACTAAAGCACTAGCTTTCCTTACCATCACAAGCGGGCAACTAATATTTTACCTTTGTATATATAGTTCACCCTCAGTGGTTGACATTTATCCTCCTCTTACCAAATTTATCCTTATGCCTGTTGTTGTTTGTTCATTATCGGAAACATTTTCAAATTATGCCTTAAAAGCAACATATGAGTAATATCTAATTCAAATTGTTGGACATTTAGATAAATAATGATTCTAATGAGTTTATGACTTCTACACCATCTTTAAAAGAGGAATGTTCTACTTATGCATTTGTCATTTGAGATTCCTTTTCTACTTCGATGTTGACTATTTTGCTTCAAAGATATACAATTACCTTTTGTATGGCATATGCTTTAATCGTGTCTCTCTCCTCTTTTTTTGTCCCCATTCTCTGACTCTGTTAGTTAAATGTTCCAAATTTTGGTTCTTACTATGAACTTTCTTGCACAATTGTTTTCTGACTCTGGCTGTGTCAGTCAAATGATGAACGCCTGTTTCTCAAAAAAAAAAAAATGATGAACGCCTCACTGAACATTGCAATATTGAAAAATGTCTGTTAGGCTACATCCATTACTTGAACGGTAGAAGGGCATGAACTGGCTTGTAAGCCTTATACGTGGGAGGAACATGTTTAATCTAGAGAGTTCAAGTGCAGATGTTCTTGTGATATAATGAAATGTGAAGTAGGTTAATGGATGGTAAATGTACTGTATCTGGTTGGATGAGGTTTTGTCTTCCAAGGCATATTTCACATTGTTCTATTGAAAATGTCCAGTTCTTTTCCTTTCTACTCCATAATTTCCATTCCAGATGTTTGCTACTGCCAACATTTTCTTTAAGCTTAGAACATTTAGTTGGAGATATTAAATAACTTTGACTATATACATTAATTTCAGGTACTAATTCCACGATTTTTTGAATTGAGAATTTGAGATATTTTGGTGTGAGTTATGGAAATCAAAGTGTTTCTGGTGTAGATACCCAAGACAATTTGGAATGATCTAGTTGGACCTGCTTAGGGGGAATAGTTTTTTTATAACTTGTTGCACGTGAAACGTTCAAGTTCTCTGTTAGTTTTTGTGGATATCTGTTGGATGCTCATGATTTATCCACGAAAAAATTATTAGCATCATTTCCTTCTATTTTGAGAGTGATGGTTTGATAAATGCCATCCCTTAGTCTGAATAAGTTCTTCAAACAATGCATTTGATGGGTTATCTTCTTACTAGAAAATATGGTTCACCACTTCAATGTTTCTGTGACTACACATTTCCTTGAGTTTACTTCTTTCACCATGGCACTTGTGAAATAGTGGTTTTTGAAATAAGATGCAAAATAGAAGATTGTGCTGTAGACTCTCCTTGTGATTGGGGTACACAATGTAAATGGGGAGGGGATGTCTCCTCAAACACATGCCAAATTGGTCCTAAAACAAAGCGTTTTGACCACTGCGCTTCGAGGTCAAGGACTTTAAAATCTCCTTTTGTAGACTGATAGGGTTGATCATTTCAACTTTTTAGTTTCCCACGTCAAACCAGGCATAGCTCGTATTGGCTGAGCTCTTCCAACTGAAGACTAGGGATGACAACTTGATTTGACTGCTAATCCGCTATCAAGTGAATTTGTCTCACTCAATATGCTAAAATGCATATTGACAGTTGACGGTTTGCACTTGATGCATAATTTTTTTTCATATTTATCTTTCATAGTTTTAGTTTCTGTGATGTTTGGTCATGGTTACAGACTTTAATAAAGGCCACTAATACTTTTCATCGTATAGCGTGCTTACTCATTGAACTCATTTTCTTCCATTCAGGTGGACGTTATTGGTGTCGGTTGTTATTCTTCAAAGGATCTCTGGAAATGGAAAAATGAGGGTATTGTCCTCGCTGCAGATGAAAGAAACGAGACGGACCTCCACAAGTCCAATGTGCTTGAGAGACCAAAAGTAATTTATAATGATAAGACAAGGAAATACGTGATGTGGATGCACATTGATGATGCTAACTACACAAAAGCTTCGGTTGGTATAGCTGTTAGCGATTCCCCTACCGGCCCCTTCGACTACCTGCTCAGTAAACGACCCCATGGTTTTGACAGCAGAGACATGACCATCTTCAAAGACGATGATGGTGCTGCTTATCTCATATATTCGTCGTTGGACAATAGTGAGCTTCACATAGGGCCGCTCAATGAAGATTATCTTGATGTGACAAATGTTGTTAGAAGAATCCTCGTAGGACAGCATCGAGAGGCACCCGCTCTATTCAAGCACGAGGGGACATATTACATGATCACCTCCGGATGTACTGGCTGGGCTCCGAACGAGGCTCTTGCACATGCATCCGAGTCAGTTATGGGTCCATGGGAGAACATGGGAAATCCATGTATAGGTGGAAACAAGATATTTCGAGCCACAACCTTCTTTGCTCAGAGCACATTCGTGCTGCCTTTGCCGGGGATGCCCGGTTCGTTCATCTTCATGGCAGACCGTTGGAATCCGGCTGATCTGCGAGACTCGAGATATGTATGGTTACCACTAACAGTGGGAGGTGCTGCTGATCTTCCATTCGATTACAGTTTTGGGTTTCCGTTGTGGTCGAGAGTGTCCATTTACTGGCATAAAAGATGGAGGCTTCCCACGCGGTGGAGTGGATAGAAAATCACATACTCCATATAATAGATGTAACATAATAAGCCGTTTCGATTTTCTCTTCTGCTATACCAACCATTCTTTTTTCTTTCCACATTCACCAGAGTTTAGGCGGCCTTCTAGAATTAGGTGTACGTAAATTCTTGATTCTATTGCTTCCACTATGTTAATATAGCTTGAATTTCACGACAATGTGATTCAATAACAATCGAGCTTTTGTTTAGCGACTTGATTCAGAGATTTCTCCACGGCTTTAGATTAAGCTTGCACCCACGATTTCAAATTAGGAAGAATTAATTAATTTATCAAACTTGATCGAGCGATGAGATTTTGATCTTACATACATAGTTAAATCCATGAGTAAACCAGTTCAATGAGAGTGCACAAAAAATTTGTTAATAATAATATATAAGAAGAATGTGAAAAAGAAAGTAAAAAAAAAAACCTTAAAGAAGTCATGTTTGTATTTTATTCACAAGTGTATCGTCATATTTATGATAAAGATGATAATATTTATATATATGAACACACGAATTGATGAAAAACACGATATATATGAATCTCCGAAGTTTCCAAAACTAATAAAAATTGATGAATAGTCACCATCCATGGCTGAAAAAAATATATATATTGATGATTACTTCTACCTAAAGAAAAGACAATATTAGAAGGAGCCTCCTATTCCTATAGAAATTGCACTATTTCATAGTGGCCCCAACACAAAACAAAATTATATAGCTAGCTAATTCAGAAAAGCATCTCTCATGCATTTACTGTCAACTTGCATCTGACCCCATCATTATACATATTATATTTCCATACATCATACACATATAAATATATATTATACATATACATATTATTATTATAGTGTGGAACAAAGCCGGTCCTCGTCAATGCTCGAATAAGACACTTTTGTTTATTAAATTGAAGAAAAAAGGGACCATACATTTGTGTGTAAAAGTAAAACCAAATAGAAATTTGAAGATTTCCTACAAAGACAAGTACTATAAATATGCATTATATATATACAAATGAAAAGGCAATAATACAAAAAGTTGGAAGAAAGATAGTGGGTATGTTAAAGTGGAGAAAGTCTCATCAAAAGATTAACATTGTGACTCTAAAAAGAAGTTCCCACTAATATACATGTGGGCCTAAAGTTTTACCCTTTTCCCTCGCTTCATTCATGATACAACATCACCATGAATAAAGATTTTTGGTCACATAACTCTCATGGGACATCATTTTTCTTTCTTTTATTTATTTATCTATCTCTATACATATACACATATGTCACATTGTCGATGGGATGAGCTCATGGTGGACAATTTGTAGTGGAGAAATCTATGGGTTCTTATTTTTTTTAAATTCGGTTGATAAAGAACTCATTAATGGATAGGTTAATTTGTGGTGCAACTATCTTTAATTTGAAGAGAAAGAGAGAGCAAGGAGATGGTAGACCAAATTAATTACGTTTTCCTTTTTGTCCGTCCCAAAATACTTGCAACGTTTTTTTTGGAAAGTTTTTATTAATTAATCACCCACTAAACCTACTCTACTCCTACCCCACTATCTCTCGTACGGTACTATCTCTCCTAATCATCAACCTACTAATCCTACTCCACTATCTCTCCTAATTACTTTATCTTAATCTCCGCGCACGGTCAAACGTCTCAAGAGACCCGGAACGGAGGGAGTATATAATATTTATATATGCATATATACATGAAAAGAGAGAGTAGCATATCTACAAAGTGTGTTTGCGACCAAAGCTATTACACCACTAATGGCTAAACACCTTTTAAGAGATTCCCAAACACAACCCAACTCCACGGCCGTCCTAAGATTCTATGGTCCCAAACTAGATAACGACCCCTTTTGATTTGAGTCAATTAAGTTTAATTAAATTGAATTAAATTAAATTAAAACTCTTTTTCTAGCTCTTAAATATGATGGTATCAACCCAACCCAACCCCACACCTAATATACCAACTCCAATATCAACATTATCTTAATCACATTATTTTGTACAAGTTATGCAAACTAGCTAGAATGTCAAATCATAAGTGGAAACAAACCAAGATATGCAAGCAATCATGTAACCATAATGCTAGAGATGTTTTTCATTTTCATGAATGTGGGGTGAGAATTTGGTGTGTCCTTACACTCTCACAATTTAGCTTGGAGTGGCATTGCAAATTTGCAATTTACAACCATCCTGCTGCATGAAATGGACAGTTAATATATACATGATGTGCCCTAGACAATATTCTTAGTGTGTGGAAAATTCTTTCATTATTAATATTCATATTTAGTTGTAATGAATTTAAGTATAGAAAAATGACCACAAATTGGTAACAAGCTTAATTAATAAGATCAATCGGTCTCTTCAAATCTATTCAATCGAAAAATAAAAGGAAGAAAAAAAAAAAAAAAAAAAAAAAAGATATGTAGAAGTGAAGGAAATTAAAAACCATGAATAATACCTTTTTCTTTTTCTCCAAATTCCCTCCACCAAAAACACTCCACCTTCACCATCACCAACTCCATAGACTCACGTGCCGAAAACCCCACATGGCACGTGCCGTTTATGTTAGTGGAAGTCCGAATCATCAAGGCTTCCATGCACTAGCCCACACCACCGGCTGATCCTTCCAAGAAAGGAATATTCCGGCGGAGTCCGAGCACTGTGCCATTGACCACCCTTCTTTGTACCTCCTCAACAGAGATCTCACGTCGTCGCACACCTCCTCATTCAATGCGAACGGGCTGAAACCGCCGCCATGCATGCGCTGCGACCACCGCGCCGCTGTCTCCCGCCTCTCCACCGAGTCCTGCGGCGGGCACGCCACCAGGTCCACGATCGCCCGCCCCGCCGCCCTCTCCAGCATCAACCGCTCGTTGCTCGTCCGCGCGAAGCTGTCGTCCAATGCTTCGAAGTAAACCCTAAACCACCGCAAACATTCTTGAAATCCGTTCACAAACTCAACCCGATCAACTCCCACATCGAGATCGGCTTCTTCCTCGACAATCGTCACAACCCTAGGCTGCAGTCGCCGGAAAACGGATAGCAGATAATCCCTCCGATTACCCGCCGCCGCTACGGAATGCAGAGTACCGACGCAATTAACGGCCAACGCCTCATCCTCTTTGATATCCAATTCGTTCAAATTCAGCTCCGCTAGATCGCCGTCATGGTGCACGACGTTGAACTTAAACGGCACGCCCATCAGCCGGGCGAACTTCTCCATCCGGCTGCCGATCTCCTTCATCACCCTCTGCACGGCCGCGCCGCCGCCTCCATTCCCAGCGCCTTTCCTGGCGACCACGGTGGTGATCCGCAGATGCGGGGTCTCGTCGGCGCGGGTGGCGATGGCCTCGAGCAGAGTAGGCCACTGCGTGCAGAAAGTGTTGCTGATGTCAATTATGTGCAGCTTGCTCTCGCCTTCGAACGCCTCCATGATCGCACCATTGCAAGCAACGTGCCCGAACATTGTCCACGGGCTAACCTCTTGGAACTTGAGCACCGTCTTCCTCGTCGACTCGAACGAGGAGTTCTTGTCCGAGGCGGCGACGAGAGTAGCGTAGGTGCGTTCGCCGGAGTCAGTCATGCGGCCGAAGAGAGCTTGAAGAAAATAGGAAGCCAGCTTCTGATCGATGTCGCCGTAGGGCGAGCTGAGCTCGTTGAGCATCCACATGAGCTGCTGCACGCGGGTGCTGTTCCGATCAGCGATGGCTTTTGCAGTCTCTAGAAGAATATCATAAGCCCAGTTGGCGGCGTGGCCGGAGAGTGCGGCAGCGAATTCGGAATTGAAGTCAGGGGCGGCGGAGAAGGAGGACTGGTTGTCGTAGGGGGTGGTGGGGTTGTTGCTGCTGCTGTGGTAGTGCTTAGAGGAAGAAGAAGAGAAATCGGCGTCATCATCCATGAAAAAGTTGAAGCATTCTTCGTCGTGGTGGGGGAAATTAGGGTTATGATGTTTGGAAGATCTAGAGCTGCTCGAAGTTCTGCTGGACTGATCAGATTGAAGACTGACTAGCCTGAACAAAGTATCCATCTATTCAACAAGACATCAAATTTTTATAAATTCAACCCACCTAGCTACCTTTAATTCTGATGCATGATTCTGTTGGAATCGAATAACATTTCGAATTTATGCATTACATTTGTTGGTGAGGAGTGAGTGAGTAGTATAAAAAGATGATGAATAGAGTGGGAAGGTGGGGTGGGTAGGTTATGATTTCTTAATTTCTTGTTTAAGAAATGTTTAATAAGATATATAGAAAAATATGGTCTGACAAAAAGATGAAGGGAAAGAAAGTGAGGATGCATCATATTATGGGGCTGGCTGCTTTTTCCATTTTTCATATATATATATATATATATATATATATATATATATATATATATATTGCAATTTGGTACGAGTGGGGGTGGGGGTGAAAAGCTGCGGGGGTGCACCACCCACTAATCAATTCTTAATTATCCTTTTTTAATATGATTTTTTGTTTAATTATGTTTCCGCGTTATCCATTTCTAATACTCCCTCCGTCCCATTAGATTAGTCCATTTTGGTTTCGGCATAGAAACCAATGTTTGTGAGTGTAGTGGAATTAATATTTTATTGATGTGAGGAGATTTTTTTCCATTTTAGGAAAGTGGACTAATCTAGTGAGACAGATAAAAATGGAAATATGGACTAATCTGGCGGGACGGAGGGAGTATTTATATTAAATAACTCATCGATTATTAGAAAAGTATATGATAACTTTTTAGATACAACAACTGATACAACCAAACCAATATTTTAACATTTGTACAGATAATTAATTATGTTAGAATTAATTATATAATGCGTACGTAAACATACAAGGAATTAATGGAGAAAAAATCATTGAAAAAAAAACTGATCCTTGGTTGGACTGATGTTGTCTTTTTTGAGAGTTGAGACGATATTGCAGACAAAGGTAGGCGACATTATCTCCCCAAAATCCAAGAAAATAAATTCATCTGCAATCAGCCAAATTTCATCATTCCATTCAGTTTTGGTTTTGGCCTATAGGCCTCGGAAGTAATATAGGTCTTAAATTTACCAACTTTCATCATCAACAAAAATATATTCCTCGGAACTTGGAACACCATGCTTCTTTCCAATCCCTTCCTACTCATTTATTATGGATTTTAGTTGAGTTTTTAAGGTATACTATATGTTATAATTATCTCTTGGACATGGAAAAAAAAAAGAATTGAAGAAGAAATAATTAAAAAATGAATTTATTATAATTAAGGCCAAAAAAGAAAAAAAAAGGAAAACTATACTATTTATTTGAGGGATAGATTCAATCATTCATATCGATTTAAATTTAAAATATTGTATTGGTAGCTAGCGTACATTTGGTACCAAATTAATAATAATTTAAATATTTATTTTCTCTTTCATGAGTAATAATTAAGCAACATATATAGTCGTTATATATTTAAACTATAAGTCTTCCCGCGTGAGGGTTCGAAATTTCTATTCAAAGTTGGCTTCGATTAAGATATGAATCTTGACGTTGTAATGCTACCTGCCCAACTTCCAATTTCAATATATAAGTTGTTGATTAGTGTATTTTGTTTAAATTTTTGAGTCAAATTTAGTTCAAGTTTATTTTTCTGAAATAAATTGAGAAATATATAGAAGGAGATCAAAGTGGGTCGACACTTGTTGATGGACATTAACCTGATGTTGATTATTTCGAAGGCAATATTTTTTTTTAAAAAAAATGAATAAAAAAATAAAAACGATGAAATATTATGTGCTTCATTAAATAATTAAGCCTAACAATGATAATAATAATAATAAAAACTATTGTGGGTCCATCAGTGATTATAATAATTTAGAAATACTTCATTTAGTGTTTATACATCATGAACATTGCCACTTTGTTTATTGATAAAAATAATAAGCAATGGAAAAAGAAGCCCAAATATTCATTCAGTCTTTGCCGTGACTTTGTCAGAAGCTTTATAGGGAGTAATTTAATATCATCAAAGTCGGCATCATTTCATGACTTTTTCAGAATCCTATACCCTTCACTCCCACAAAGAAGAAAATCAAATGAAGAAGCGCGTTGCATCTTATTATTATAGGCGTAGCAAACTCAACTTGTTTTACGTTTGGTGAAAGAAATGACAACTTTCTCCTATAATAATTCATAATTAAATTCATTAGTATAGACTGTTTTAGGAGATTGTAAAAATAAATTCGTGCAAGTTTGTACTCGACCCAAAGCGAATCAATATTATACTAATATTGTTTCAATCCTAAAAATTATGTTTATCAGCAACCAATTCAACCACCCAACTATTTTAATAGAAGTATTTAATTAATTTATCTCTTTTCCACATTACCAATTAGCACTCCAACCCAACCAAAATAATTTTAAAAAGTTTATCCGTGACCACCCAACCACACCATTATATATAATTATTTAATTTAGTTTTGTTTAATTTTATTTTTAAAATAAAAATAATACTTGTAAATGGATTAATGAGAAATATAAATTATAAAGTAATTAAATAAAACAAAACAACACTGAATAACATAGATTATGTAAGAAAATACAACTAATTAAAATAAAATTACAGTAATAAAACACGACAAAACTTAAAGTAGAATTAAACAACATAAAATCTAATTTTTTGAGAATATATATATATATATATATATATTAAAATTAGTCTCTTTTTTAACAGAATAAGAAATTATAAATTTGGTTGTACTTTTTATTTTTTTTATTTAGAAAATATTACTATTTTAGTATTGTACTTATGAAAAATAAATCTGACGAATAAAATGAAAACAAATGTCACAATTGTAATAGTCTATGAATAAAAAATTAAAAGAAATAAAATGAGGCCCACACATCTTTGAAGGTCTCATTTGGTCTCAGGTCGACCAAATTGAATTGGGTAGTAGAATTTTTGCAATTTTTTTTGCTTATTAGTGATGTGGCGGTCGACCTGCAAGCAAAATGATTGCCCTTAAATTTAGTCTAACAAATAATATCAGAGCTTAGGTTCGAATTTCGGAGTAGGCTAAGTTTGTGGTGGCCTATGATGTATGTGGTGGGAAGCCCTCAATTGTTGAGTAGGGATCCTTCTTGGATGCCTTGTGTCGAAAGTTTCCTAATAAGTGAATCAAGTGATCAGTCAGTGGGTTCTGTGGGTTAACGACAATGCAAGATGAAGTAACGGATCAAATAATTCGAAGGGAGTCCAGAGACATATGGTCATTGATTTGAGGGTAGGATTGTTCGGTAATAAACTCAAATTATTTAACATTGAAGAAGGGAATGAGAACTTCTTGTATAAGAGTACAAAGCCTTTCGAAAAATGCTCAAAAACAAATCTATTTATATTTGTGCTTGGTCCAAAACAAATAATATTATACTAATATTAGAGTTTTTTTTTTTCCAAACACTTATCACATTACTACCACGCTTTTACTTAACAAATTAATTAATAAGATGTATACATCAAACTCCAACTTTATTATTATTATTATCATCATCATCAGCATCATCATTGTTTTTGTTCTCTCTCTTATAATTTTCTTGAGTAGAACATACGTTAGATGGCTGGCTGGATAACATGATATTTTCCCTTTATTCTTTTGTTTTTTTATAAATATTTTGGTTCCTGAAAGGAGATGACCCCATCCCCGAGGGCCAGTCTTACTAATTGGCAGAAAAGATAAATGGGCAATATGTAAGGTGGCTGTTGGTTACCTTTGTTGAGAAAAGATATATGTTTCAATGAATGTCAAAAGTTAATCATTCACATATGGAGAAATTCGTATAAACTTTACTATAATCTTCACACCAACTGATTCATGCCCAAATAAAGCCAACTAATTAATCCTTAAGCAAGAAACACAATTCAAGCAGAATAATGTTCAAAGTATATTGATTCAAGTAAGTACCACCTCTGTTTCTCTCTCACGTTTCCCCACCTGATGGTGATAATCATATTCCTAACTTTGTGAGGCAGTTCTATCATTATGTGACCCACAAGAAACGACTGTTCGCCTGCAAATAAACCCAGAAACAGACCCTCACCAACACTTCCAATCACTACATAACATACATACAGCAACAAACAAAACTTACAACCCACAATACTGGCGTCAAATAATAAGACGTATTGGCGACCAATAAAAATGGTCTAATATTGTCACCTCAACTCGCTACAACGGTATGAAAGTTAGAGGGGATAAAGATATGCTCGTTTTGTCACCCCGAAATGTAAAACTCAAGTACAGCTGCCTATAACAAAAAAGAAAAAAGAAAACATACATTCTGGTGTCTATATATCAAGGGATCTCTAGAAAAATAATTACAAACCTCACCATGAAGAGAAGTCTTTGAGTTCTCCCCTTGCCGCTCCCACTTTTCTCTTCTTTACTACAGATCCAGATGGTAAGTCACCATTAAGACTAGCAACCGATGCAGCCTGTGTCATCCTTGCTTTCAAGTACTTCCCAACACCACCACCACCAACAGGAGTATCTGAACCAGTTACAGGATTGCTGTACCATGAGCCGACCTTATCCTGGACGGGTTCAAAAATGTTTTATTGACATAAACATGGAAAGAGATGTAATTTGGAAGGTAGAAAGATAATATAAGACAATTATAGCTGCATCATGAATCTAAAACTAACATTGTCTTCATCCTTGGCACTGTTGTCTTCATTGGTCTTCTCTTCTACCTCTTCATCAGATTCAGCATAAGGATTGACAAAAACATCGGCACTAATAATCTTGATCTCCTCCTGAGAAGGCAGTTTAATAATGTAAGAATAAAAATCAAAACTGGGATCTGAAACTGTATAGACTCCTGATCCTAAAGGTAACTTGGTCATGGAGAACAAATCGGTGAAATATATGAAGAGAAGAAAATCAAAGATGAATGACTAGGAGATAAAAAACTGTTACATCCTGATGACCTAACTCTCACGTTGCACTTCACAGAGAAGCTGTTTTAAAAACACTATCTCAAGATTGCAGACACTAAATCAAAATATAGATAAGAAGATCTACGATGAAATAGCGCAATTACCACAAATGGAACTGGATAATAACAGGATGGAGGGTGAGAAGTAACGTGAATCAACCAGTAAACTAATAACCGAATGAGAAATATAGAAAGGGAGTAGATTACAAACCAGGGGCCGGTCATCATCATCCACAGGTACTTTCTCCATTGTCGAAAGTGTTGTCAAGCCACCAACAACCATTCCAAAAACTGTATGCTTAAAATCCAAATGCTTTGCAGACTTGTACAAGATGAAAAATTGTGAACCATTTGTATGAGGACCAGAGTTAGCCATGCTTACAACACCTCGCCCAGAATGAACTAGCTTGGAGTTGAGTTCATCTTTGAAGGGCTTCCCCCAAATTGACTCACCTCCTCTCCCAGTTCCAGTAGGATCACCTCCTTGAATCATGAAGTTTCTACATACATGTGTAACAATAGCCGGTGTCAAAATCTTTCATGAAAAATCTCAACTACTTAGATGAGAGTTGAAGAAAAATAAATTTATATCACCTTATATTTCTATGAAAAGCTATTCCATTATAATAACCACGCTCGCAAAGAGTGACGAAGTTTTCACATGTCCTAGGAGCGATGTCGCAGTGCAGCTCAATGTTCAAATCACCATGTGTTGTTTGCAGTCGAACGTAACCTTTCTTCTTGGGATTTTTCTCAACTTTAACATATTCATATTCATTCGTGGTAACAGGAGAGAATGATGTAGAAGTGAAAGATCGTGAAGCAGCACCGGTTGTGAAACGACTTTTAACCTGAGCATGTTCAAACAAGCAAAAAATAAATCAACAGCAAATTTACAGAATAAGCTTTTTCACAATGAGAGTTATTATAAACCACTGTTCAGAAAAAAAAGTGTTATTATAAACCACTGTTCAGAAAAAAAAGTATGTATCGAAGAGTTATATATTTCTGTAACAAGCTTGCTCCATGAAAGCGGTGCAATTTAACATGGCATGGTTTCAGAACTCTGCACTAAATTAAACATTAACCAAGAGAGAAGACAAAAAGGAATCAACCAGTCCCTTCACTCGGGTTGTAGTGTTTAAAGCACCTTGCCTGTGACTAAGAGGTCACAGGTTCAAGCTCCCAGGGGGACATCTGGGTGTGTGAGTTTAAGATTAATGTACACTTATTAAAAAAAAAAAGAATCAACCATGTCCCCAACCTCAAAGCACAATAGTTAAAAACGTTTTGCCAATGACTAATTGGTCATGAATTCGAGGATAAGGACACCCCCTCCTTATTTAAACTGGGTACCCCAATTTCACCACACAAAAAAAAAAAAAAAAAAAGAATCAACGATAATAAAATGGTTTCCACATTTCAACATCAAGTTTCAACCAAGGCAATCAGTGTTTTTTCCTTTTGTTTGGAACTAGTTACAATTATCAAATACAGCTACTTTAATCATAAATCATAAGAAAAAGGTAACATTAATTTATAGTTTAGAGTTTTACCATTAATTTTCCATTTTGACTTAGCATTTTAAGTAAAACAAAACAAAACCGCTGTACAATCCCTACTGGTAAGTGAACCTCCATCAACTACACTCATTACTCTGTAAAGCATAAAAATGTTCTCGTTCTCAAAGATACTTTAGACATTGCATAACAAAGAAATTTTGGATAGGATGATGTAATATGCTTCCATTAAACTATATCTTTCTTGTTGCTTCAGCAAGACTGAGCATCTATGTTAGGATTCGACTTTTATTATAAAATAGGATTATAAAGAAAGGTATAAGGTGGCCCAGACCAATATCTCTGCCAACACTCAACCTCATCCGCGCAACGTGGAACTATTTATATCTCGAACCATTGACAACCACGCACCGACTCTGATACCATGTTAAGATCCAACTTTAGTAAATGGAGTGATGTCTAGCCTATGCAAATATCTCCAGTCGATGTAGGACACATTTAACAATCTAGATAAGCGACTCAATAGTAACTCTCAATTATGTACTTTTCAGATACCTTCAATGTGAAAGTAGAAACAAAATTAGAATACTTAAAATCGAAACTTACCAGCTTTGCGTTTACTGGAGTCCTGTCACCGGCCATGTGCATTGCTATACGAGCAGCAGTTTTGTCACTAGCATCAGACCTTGCAGCATTAGCGCTTCTTCCATGGACTGCTGCAGATGCAGCATCCACAATACTGTATGCCTGCTTGGGCTTCTCGCTATTCTTTGAATCCTTTTCATCCTTGATGCGTGATCTAGCTTCTAAAATGGCTTCAAGAGCAGCGGCTCTTTCATTTTTTGCCTTGCTTCCTCCTCCTCCATGTAATGCAATCTCCTTTGCCTTTTCAGTTCCAAGCTCCTTAAGCATTTGCTTTATATCCCCAATAACATTTATGTTGTAAGATGGGTTAGATTCCTGTTTCTTCAATTCTGTCAATCATCAAGTATAATTGTTTACAATATATAGTAGGTAAAAAAAAGGGTGAAGTAAGACTGAAGGATAGTCGATAGAAAAGGTTTAGTAAATCTTTAAGATAGGTTGTTCACCTTCATCATCAACTTTTAAGTTCTTCTTGACGTGATCAAAGTCCACAAGAACCTTGCTATCAAGTGCATTAGGATTCTAGACCCACAAAATAGAAAATAATGACATATCAGTCATAGTTCTAATGTTCGACTATGTAAGAACTTCAATCACAGAAAGAGGATGGATCTTTACCTGAATAGTTATAAGGTCTTCTCTAGAGAATGGTTCATCAGTGAGAAGCTCTTTCCAATTCTTAGTTTTAATGTTTAACTCCTTAATGGCCTGTGCAAGCAACCGTTATATGCAATGAAAGAGATGTATACAATTAAAAGAACAGTTAGAGAAGAACAATAGAAAGTACAGGAATGTACCTCATAACAGAACACGTTGCCTGTAGTTTTAATAGCAACAATATGTGTGAACTCCGTAAAAACTTTATTTAAAACAGGGCAATGATACTCTCCTACAAAAGGAAATGTTTTTCAATATCAATCAAACCATACTTTGTTAGTCTAAGGAAACACAATGGGATGACATCATTTCACATGAGCATTGAACACACATTTATCAAGAAACGACATGCACTATTTCAATTTTCAAATGCATATCACATCCATCGGCAGAAAGGAAATTAAAGATTTCATCAAACAAGATGAATGTTCACCCCTTCAATCTTACTCCAATTTTAGTCATCTTCAGACTTCAGCATAACCAACTAAGTAGATATTGCCAAATTGTACACCACGTCAACTGGTTTGTTATGTGACAGCAACTCTAACATTACCTTTAACAATTCATAAAATGGGACAATGATTCAGCTCTTTTCGTGTCTAATAAATAAATATAACAACTCTATATCATTAGTTATCTCATCCAGAATGAAGTCAGACACACTGATGAGTTTTTTTCTGAGAGAAATATAAATTGCTAAAAAGAATTTTTTAAACCTTCCAAGGCAGCACATATGGCTCCCAAAACAGTAGGGGGTGGAGGCCATGGGTATCAAAAAACAGCACTTGAATTTTAATTTACAAAATAAAAGAATTGCACAGGCTCGCTTCCTACACCTATTTTTTTTTAAATTTAGTAAGCTTAATATAGATCACACAGTTACCTTCGGAGTTCTTGTGAAAAGTGAGTGGAATCAAATCCTCTTTCTTCAGCGGCGTTCCAGTTACAGGATGTCTCCCGTACTTGTTGATATATGGGATTATGTTCCTGCGTACCACATCAACAAATCAACGCAATCGTCCATCAATTTCTGCAAACTCTAAACTATTCAATCATCAAATCAAAAGTTGAAAGCACTTACATGATATCAAATACATTGCCATCTGTAGTGCAAACTGGAACTTCAAACTGCGTAAACGTAAGACTGCATCAGAAGTTTACCATCAGTCCACTTTCACACATAATCTGAAAACATATACAAGGCAAAAAAAAAAAAAAAAAAAACGATGTAAAGAGGGTAATAATTACGCGCAGCAATAGAAAGGGAGGCGTTTAAACGGTGTGCCAGATTCTTTAGACTTGGCGCCGCCCCACTCGGTTGCCCACTCCGTTTTCGTTATGAACATCCGATCTTTACTGTGCTGCTTTTTCCCCATTTTTGAAGTTCAATTGAGCTCAAAGTTAGATCTACGACGGACTATATATTTCAGTGGAAATTGCGCGATTCTTGAGAGTAATTAAGGTTGGATGCTTGAGAGCAATGTCCTGCTGGTGGGAAGATGGAAGCGACTATGCGACTATACGGAGTAGGAGATGATACGGCGGCCGGTGACACGGCGACAACCTCTTCTTGTATTTTGATTTTCAGCCTCAATTTGGCCGCCCTAGTTTTTCAGCAATTTTCGAATTAGCCCCAATTCTCTGAATCCCTAATCTTCGTTTATCGTTGTTTCTTTAAAAAAAATAATAAATAAATTAATAAAATGGTTGATTTTCAACTTTTGAAACCAATCTATAATTACTTTTAATCAATTATTATTGAATTTTCGAGGTCTTCAGTTTAATTAGTAATTATAAATACAGATTAAAATAGTATTTTTATTGATCAAGGGGCCATGAATCATTGAGGAAATGCATTTTTATTAAGAAAGTTATAAATATTTTATCATATTGTAAAAATAATATGAAAATCAAACACTTAAATAAGTAGAGCATTGCGCCATTGGCAATGTGTTTTTGGTTTTATTTAGCAAAATTACCAACTTCTGGTCTACAAATGCGATTTCTAAATTCTAATGATGGAAAAATATGTTGAATCAGATTTGTGGGCTTGGGCCGGCAAAGACGTAATGGGCTTTTCTTAGCAATGGCGCGTCTGATTCAAAGCGGAAGAGGAGAACTGCCCAGCCGTCGCACACATGTTATGGGCGGTGGTGGTCAAACGAGCTACAGCAGCAGCGGGGAGGAAGACGGGGATGCCGAGTGGAGGGCCGCCATAAATTCGGCTACCTCCACCGCCACCGTCTTCAGGAACGCCTCCGACGGCCTTCCCATCGGCGGCGCAACTCATGAAGACGAAAATGAAAAGCACAAACCTCAAAAACTCAAGCACTACCAAATTAAGGCATTCTTCTTATATTCTAATACTTTTATCTATTTGATGATATGTCACGTTAGTAGGAACGGCCAGTTAGACGTAGGGATTGTGTTGTGCCTCTTTTAGAGTTTATATGGTTTTATTAAAGGTTGGGTATTTGCATTTTATTTGAGTTGTAGAAGTTAATAATTGTGTTTTTTTCCTCTTTCATTGTTGTTGATTTTGGAAAATGAGATTGTCAATGCTCGCAGCGGAGCCTCAATATATGTTCCCATGAGATGACTTGCGATGAATAGATGAAAGGAAGATTTTTAATGTTAAACTTCCATTACTACGCATTATTGTAGTAAAGCTTTAGCGTGTTGATGAAATCAAGTTTGATGTGATATAGGCTTATAGCTGGATCATGTTTGGTTTTGCACCGTGCTTGCTACATTGTGTCTGAGATTAGCAGTTCTGGTTGTGGTTATATCAAATTTATACTGCGATTCGTCCTTCCCTTTCATTCCACGGTATTGGGAATTCAAGAGGTGCTGTTTGGATTTATGAACTTGACCAAATGAGTGTATACATGCTGAAAGTTTGATTATAATGTTTATGTTGCTGACATTGATTCAATCTATATGGTCCACGCATTTTTTGTTGCCAGTAAATCTGAAATGGTTGCTCGGTTTACGCGAGATGAATGTGTGTCTGCCTGTGGAGTTCGTATTCTCTTTTTGTTTGGTTATCACGAACAAAAGATGCTTGATTGAAGAGTTGGGTGGTGTATATCTTTGGTTGAAGCTTGTGCTTCTTTAGATATTATGTAGGAAAAAATATTCCATATTCCAGGATTTCCAAGTTAAGGAATTGCATCCTTAGTATTTATTGATTTGTTTTTCATGTCAACACGTCTAACTAGTGAACTATGCCAGGCACGAAAGTTGTTAGTGGACATGTTAGACGAGACTATCGAATTTGTAACAGAGAAAGCTCCTGTTTTGGAGGAAGATCTTGCAGCAGAAGATGCTGGAGTTCGACTCTTCAGAAAGGCTCCTCCTGGAATAGTATTTGATCAAAGAGGTGAGAACCTGTCATTTATACTATGATGCATTCATCTATGAGTTGATGAGAACCAACCAGCTGAATCAATCGCCTACTATGCTATTCTGCTTTCTTGCCCAACTTTTCATTTTGTATGGAACTTATTTCGTGACAATATCATATGTGTTGTGCACTTGTGGCTTGTCTTACCAGAAGAGCTGCATGGACCAAAGAAGAAACCAAAAATAGTTCCTGCAGATGAGCTTCATGAAAAATCGAAGAAGGTATGCGCGCGCACGTGTGTGTGTGTGTGTTTAGTGTGTTTCTCATCTTCTCCAGAGTCTTAACTAGTTTATCTGGAGTTGGTGCAGTTCAAGAAGCGAGTTGAATGTGTAGCTGTGGAGGGGGCGGATATAATTAGTGCAGCAAGAAGAGAAAGGGAGAAGTCATTGGCTAAAGTTGAAGCAAGAGAGAGAGCTGCAAAAGAAGCAGCAAAAAGAGAGGAGGAACGCGTGGCTGAACTGAAAAAGATTAGAGGGGAGAGATGGCTTCCTTGCGTAGCCACTGAAATGCGGTTAACTGCTCAGTGTCGAAAGGGAGCACGGCCAGCTGATTACCATTGAGGTCTTTTTTTTCTTTTAATGGAGAACCCACGACCATTTCTTGAAAATCATGGATGTATGATTTATGTACCCTAATATGTGCTGACACTCTAAATTTATTTAGTTAATATATTTATGTATACTCCAAAATATATCTTCATAATTCAGTTTTCATGCATGTCATGTATTGTTAACCAAACAAAATAATTTGTAAGCAAATATTATTAGTTTGATCAATTCCTAAAAATTAAAATTTTATGCTATGATTTATAACTATTGAACAGAAAGTCTCTATTATTATATTATGTGCTTTGAAGGGGAAACTCTATTTGAGATATGCTCAATTAGCCCTTTTTTTTTTTTTTTTTTGGCATGGTAATTAAAAATTATGAATGTAATAAAAATTATGAGTGAGATTAATATTTTATTATTGAATGTGAAAATTTTGTTATTTTTGAAAAAGATTAATAAAATGAGAAAAAAAAATTAAATTGAAACAATAAGGATGAGAAAACTAATAAATTAAGTATGAAGCCATACGATAGGGTTTGGGAAAATATGGCCCGGCCCAAAAGAAAGAGCCCAGAGAAACGCACTATAAGAAGTTCCAAAACCCTAATCTTAACCCTCAGATTCCACATTCAGCCGGCGAAAATGAAGTACAATCCACGAGTTTCGTCATCCCGCCGCAAGAGCCGGAAGGCTCATTTCACCGCACCGTCGAGCGTGCGGCGGGTGCTCATGAGCGCCCCTCTCTCTGGGGACCTCCGATCCAAGTACAACGTGCGGTCCATGCCGGTCCGCAAGGACGACGAGGTGCAGGTGGTCCGCGGCACCTACAAAGGGCGTGAAGGCAAGGTTGTGCAGGTGTACAGGAAGAAATGGGTGATCCACATCGAGCGGATCACTCGCGAGAAGGTTAATGGATCCACCGTCAACGTTGGTATCCATCCCTCCAAGGTCGTAATCACCAAGCTCCGCCTCGATAAGGATCGCAAGTCGCTCCTCGACCGCAAGGCTAAGGGCCGTGCTGCCGCTGACAAGGACAAAGGCACCAAGTTCACCGCCGAGGATATTATGCAGACCATCGATTGATAGGTCGGTTTGCTTTTATGTTTTTTGGATACTGTCGTTTTTTGTGAGAAAATGAACTAATGGAACTACGCAGTGGTAATTTTCATTTGATTCTGCTTCTTTAATGCAATTCTGATAGTTATGCACCTATTGCCTTTTTTCTGTTCCTTTTATTTTGAGGACTTTGAGTTGTTGCAGCTGTGACTTCTTAAATTCAACTGAAATGTGACTTGCCATTTGTTCAGCAGCTAAGTTTGGTTTTTGTATAACTATTTTAATTGAACTACCAAGTTAGAACTCTTATACTTAGATTTTTCATGGTGACGGTGATGCTCTATTCATTGTGCATCATATTGTTGTGTCGACTGCTGCTTATCCAACCAATCAAAGAGCATTTCTGTTCTGGAATTATTTTAGTCTGATTGTTTCTGCAATTCTCTGTTTGGTGGAAAATTTATAGTTCACAAAATTTTTGACCCAAACGCTCTCAAGTTTTGTCCTAGGTTTTCTACACCTATTTTTTCTACTTCTAGATTTTCAACCTGTAAATTTTAGTGAGTCATCACCAAGATCAATTGGCCACCAAAATTAGTTTTATTAGCACAGGTATTCTCCATTTCGAATTTCTACTGTTAATTTATCACTTAGCCTTTCTCATGTCTTATGAAATTTCTGCTTTCATTCCATTATTCCATTTTTTTTCAGTTGCACTCTTCGCATTTTATTATCTAGGTTATGGAAAATATAGTATTTTACAATTGGGCCATTACTTCAGAAATTCACATTATTCTGCTGATGCAATTATGGGGTTTAGCAGATCATTTTTAAATTACAACCAGTCTTTCAAGTATTCTATAACTTCAAATTTTAAAATCATTAAAAAAAAACCTATCAAGTTTCAATTTTTATCATAATGCTATAGGTCTTGAATTCTATCTCAATCCTTCTTCATTATATATATATATATGTCGAATAATGTAAAGATACTAGTGAACAGTCAACACTGTATTCTTCATTTTCCGTCCCCAATTAGATGTAAACACAAAAAACTCATCACTGTATGAATTTTCATTCCCAGTTTTATTCAAACCCTAAAGGATGCTTCCTAAGTAAATCTATATATATAAAAGCAAAATTCCTAGCTAAAATTTTTTTTTCCCCAAACCACATACCTAATATAACTATGTAATACTCCCTCCGTCCCATAACATTAGTCCTGTTTTCCTTTTTCGTCTGTCCCAAACATTAGTCCTCTTTCCTAAAATGGAAAATTAATACACACTCACTAATAAAATATTAATTTCTTCTATCTCTACTGGCATTGGTATCTGTGCCGGAATGAAACAAGACTAATGTTATGGGACGGAGGGAGTATATAAAGTAACTAATGATAAATATGGTAAGTTTAATTAATATAATTTATAATTAAGCATTACAAGTTCTTTTTTTGTTGGATTTGTATAAAAAAAATTATTAATAAAATAAATAAAAATTAGCTAATACTAATTAGTAATAAAAAATTTACTAAAACAAATAAAAATTATTCCAAAAATTGTAATTAAAATATGTCTAGGTATTTTAGATAATGAATTAATAATATTTATGCAATATATTTGTTTTAGGATTTTTTTATTAAATAAATAAAATATGGCAAGAATTTAAGTTTAATTTCCCCTTCTCAAGAAAAAAAATACAAAAAATAATCCTATAATATATTAGATAATTAAAAACAAAATAATATTAGTTATGCATAAATTACGAAAATAATTAATCTTCATATTTGAATATGCAATTTTAGAAATAAACTCCATAAGTTATATTCGAATAATTTTTATTAATAGGCACCTACAATCATTTAAATATATGTGATGATACATGCAATTAATTAAATATAATCAATTATCAATGGAATAAGAATTAAAATTGAGTAATCAAAGGTTCCAATGTAACGCATATAATAATAACAATTAAAATTTTAAATTATTTTTTGTTAATAATTAATTTTATTAATCATTACTTTTAATTTTTGGTTATTTATTTGATTGTAGTGGCATTATTTTAGTAAATTA
>JAPKLW010001292.1:65801-108797 GCA_026898455.1 Plectranthus barbatus
TATCCAATTAACTTTTTTGGTTTGTTAGTTTTCGAGTATTAGATATTATTATGTTGTGAAACTAATTTTTGCATAGAATTAGATAAGTAGCTATTTGATTACCGATTGTAATTACATTTGTTGATTGTTGACATGCATGCTTTGTATATTCGAAATTTATATTTATGAATCTATTTAAATGTAGTGTTTTTTTTTTTTCAATCTTACCAGGTGACAAAGAGAATGATAGATATGAAGATAAAGACATATTTTGAATCATATCCAATAGTTGAAAATATACTGCTTTTCTAGCTTTTAATCATACTATTGTATAGATTTTTTTTTTCTCACTTAATGTATTTTCCTAACATTTTATAAAACAATTTATTAGTGATTGTAGCATTATGATATTCTTTACATAATCAATCTTGATATTAAATATATGATATAAATTTAAGAATTTAACCTTTACAATATATGTTATCCATATAGTTTGTTCTCAGTATTATTTTTTTGTTACGTAGCAAATCTCCATATTAATTCCACATTTTACAAAAAAATAGTTTATAATAAATCTAAAATATAATAAATTAAAAAATATGAAAATGAATTAGTAATCATGATATAAAGTACGTAGATATCACTGTGTGAAAAATTGAAATTGAGGATCTCATTCTAGAATCAAGAACACAAAATAATTATTCTTGAATTATCAAAGATTATTAATGCAATTTGTTAGATAGAGAAATAATAAGCATAATAATAATAAAATTAGAATTATGCAAATTTTTATCTCTAAATTCCTAAAAGTTCCTCTGCTCAAATAAATATGTCAATACATCATTTTCACGAATCACTATTAAGGGCATAAATTTGGGAAATAATCAATTAGTTGTAATTATAGTATATATAAAAATAAATTGGAAGTAATGCATATTTTCAATTTAAGCCTTAAATTATGGGTTTATATCAAAATCATTATGATATTCAAACTACATTCCATAATTTCAATTTATTTTTATCTTATAAAATAGAGTTCATGTTGAAGTTGTTTGAGAAATAATTCTCACCACTTAAACACTATATGGCCTATTTATTTTTATTTTGAATCATCAAAGTCAGCTCTCTAGAAGATCGAATGTGAGGAATGGTCTTGGAATGCTTGAATGTTTTTTTTTTTTTAAGATAAAAAGGTCATATGTGTTACATGTTTAGTTTGAAAATCTAGATTCTAGATGTGAAGTTGTACCATAAAAATTATTTGCATATTAATTTTATAGGATTTTTGTACTAATTTTTATCTGGATCAACTTTGAAGAATTTGAAGTAACAAATAAGTGAAATTTTATGCACATAATGCTAAAATATCATTCTCCTTATAAGTTTATATTGTAAAAATGAGTTGGATCCTAACAATGCAATATGAAACTCAATAAATGTACATGTACATGTACATGCACATGCATTACGAGATTGATCTCAGATACGATATAAAACACAACATCCAAATGTGTGTGTATGATAGAGATGAGAAGTAAAGTGTGTGTAGGGTTGTCAACTTTTCACACAACACGCTAACCCTACGAATTTGCACGATAATAATGGCTTCAGATCACCTGTTCCAAAATGGTGTCCCATCTCCTGTACCACCATTGGATTGTTGCCATGTGTCATAATTAATTAAGAGGATAAAAGAATTTACTAACGTTGGTTTAACGGCCCCCTTTTTATCTCACTACCGTTAATTTTGTCCCTTTTCATACTCAAGATTCCAGATTTGTTTTTTAATAATTCGCTGGTAAATTTCATTGAAGATTCAATGATAATTAAAATTCGAAACCTGAAATTTACAATTTTTAGAAGGAAATTTACATTTATAATAAAAAAATGTCCATTATAATTACTTTGTTGAAATGGAGAATGACGCGGTTTCCAATTCCTGCTCAAGACAACGGTGGTGCAATGCGGTGGGGGCCGAGATTCACATAGGATCTCGGCGGCGCTCCGTCGGTCAAAGCTGAGAAAAGGTACTCATCCAAATGTGCTTGTGTGACTGTGATGAGCAGAAATTTTGATTTTACCCACTGCTTAAATTCTTAATTGTGTCTATCTTGTGCAGAATGATTGGTGTTTGCTAAGGAAAAATCTTACATTTTACAGAGAAAAACTTGTTCACAAATTAACAATAGGCTATTGTCACACATTGTTTTTGCATTTGTTTTGTCTGATGTTGTTGTGTTCACCTTCTTCAAATGATAATCCCTATAGATTCAATTAAAGTTCAATCCCAATATTAGAAATCATGAAGCCCTTTTCAATTCTGTCAGTCTATATCCCGTAGCAAGTTGATCATAGGTGCCAATATAAGTTGGATTTAAATGGTGTCGTCAAATGCAGAGCCTTTGAGACGTTTCTTCTTCAAATGGTCAAGTACAAATCGTCTTCCAAGACTCTGCTCTTAAAGAAAATTACACTGTGATGCAAATCCATGGCTTAACCAAGGCTTTATAGTTGTCTCTTATTTCTTTATTCTTACTCAGTGCCTCATTCGTGCAGAAAATGATCGGCATTAAGCTCCCAAATAGAGTTCTTGGTTCTGTAAACTGTTAGACCCCTTAAATGTCGAATAATTTGATTCGACTCGGCCTACCGTCATGTGTTTGGCATAATAGAATACTGTGCTTACTGGCTGGTGTGTGGTGAGGACATGTTGTGTTCTTGATGTTTCGGGTTTGAGTATTGGTTTGGGAATCTCAGAAGGAGTCGGTTTTGTTGCTATATCATTTGTCCAGTCTGTAGAAGTCGCAAAAAACATTAAGATAGCCCCCTTCCTGAAGTGTCCAGACAATTACTTACGGCCGATATACACGAGAAATAGAGAATTCATTATACATTACTGCATTGCATTATGAGAAAAACTTGAGCTGATCATCAGCATGACAGTGATAATTGTAACTCCAAATGCTTAGGACTTAGTTCTCTACACTTCTTATGTCCATCAAACGAATAAAAATTAATTTGTTGTGCACTGACATTTCATTGATATTGATATCTTAAAAAACTTGACTTTTGATGACAAGAATGACAAAGGGTTGTGAAATTGACTAAAATCTGGTTGATTTGAGATCCAGAAAATGATGATGCGTCAGCTGAGAAGTCTTGCAATGAAGGGGAAGCCATTGATCATAGTTTCAAAGAGGTGACTGCAACTACATACTTCGCTTGTAATTTGATGTAAGCAAGTATATTGAGAATGTGTGCATTGTGCAGGTGTTGCTGGGAATCTTGAGTGCAGCAATAGGAGCAACAGGTGGAGTTGGTTACATTGGTTTGAAGGGCAATAAGCATGTGGAGTGGAACAAGATCTGCAAATTGTATGATGGTTTCTGCAAGCACATTGGAGCTTCACTTGGTGTCGCCTTGGTCTGATCCGTCGCGCTGGTTTTGCTTGTTCTGCTGTCCGTCTACTCCCTGTCCAAGAAAATCCCAAAACACAACCACTCCTATTAAGTCAGATAACCTTTCATGTCAAGTGATTCATCACTGTGTTGTGTGTGCATAAGGAGATATGTGTTTTTCTTGAACAACTTTGAGTTCATCATTATGTATGTATTTGTTGAACATATGTCTTAAGATTCCTGTGAGGTTGATCTCTGTGATTTGTGATGATTTACAATCAGCAAGAATTCAACAACATGTATATCATCCAGCAACTCATCATGAACCAAGCACATCAACATGCTTTCAGTAATTTCTGATATTGAGAGAATTAATAGGCACAAAATTTGGTACATTTGAAATGGAAAAGAATCAGAAGATTGTTTGCTCCCCTAATTCTTGGCCAGCCATTCCTTCCACAAGCACCCTCTTAAAGAACTCTTCCAATGTGTCATTGCAGCTGGGCAAGAAAGCTCTCTATCTCGGAGTGCCCATAGTTGCTGAGTGGGTTCGCAACAAATGACACTTTTGGAAGTCATTTGTGGGATCAGCAGATTATTCCTTCTGTTTAGACAGGCCTGGCTTGTTAAAACAGCAGATTCATGTTTCAAGAATACCTGTGTATGTACAAAAAGAATTTGATTCTTACATAGATTAGCTCATGTTTATTTCCCCCCTTGGTTTTGGTTGTATTTATCACTATATTTCGATAAAACAAGGTCTCATTTTCAAGGAGGTTGACTGTATGTAGTTTTCACAAGAAATTTGATTACTCTAGTTTTGAAATTCTTTCATCATTTTCTGTCCTACATTCTGCATTTCTCATGACTTTTTTTTTTGGGCATGTAGGAAAGCAAATAATAAAAACATTAGACAAAACTAAGGACGCAAAAGATTTAACCAAGCTCTTCATTTCAATATAAACAAGCATATCTACACAGGCAGCCAGCATAACTCAAGTCTAGAGCGCAGAGCAAGTTCGGTGAGCAAGATGAGGCAGAGCAGTCGATTCGCGGTGTGCCTGAACTGCAGAAGCACAATGCACCGATGTTAAGTTCAGGCAACCACTAATGATGAGAGAATGACGGCCGGGGCATGTATGAAGAGCTGGAAATGAGTCACACAGCTCCTGAACTGCTGGAGGAGTCAGGGCAGTGCACTGGCTGATGTTGAGATTCGTAAGGCCTTTCTCCTTGAACTTGTCCTTCATTCGACTCTGCGTTAGCGAATACATGGCTCTGTCAGTGATGTTCTGGCAGTAGTACAGACCCAGAGACCTAAGGTGAAGGCAGTTGTTACCCAGAGCAATTACAATGTCATCTGAAACGAAGGAGTTGCTCGAGTTAAGCCCAAACATTCGGAAAATATCACAATAGGCTGCTGTAGTAATCTTCTATTACCATACTCATCAATAGGAGCATCATAGTCATAACTGGTTGTAATGAAAGGGCCCCCAGCTGTTCTGCCAAAGTTTGTTCCTCCATGATACTGGTTTAGAAAAAACACAATTGAGATTGATGGATCATCCCTTGCAACCATATTTCACAGCAACCTTAACATCAATATTTCCAAGTTTTTGATAAGGAATTATTTCTCTGCATCTGTGCCTAAATTAATAGTCCATTCATGGAATCAAGCTGCTGGAATCACTCATGTCAATGTTGTAAAATCAACAGTAGGTGAGTTTTATTACCATGTAATAATTGACAAAGGAGCCTCCTTTCTGGATGAATCTGGCTACAACAAATGCAATATCTTCAACGGGACGATGATGAATCGGCCCACCAAATTCTTCAAACCTTGAGACAAAAGCAACAATAAGAATCATTGTACAGACAGCAAAGGAAAGGGACTAGGTGGAGATAATGAAGGCACCAACCAACCAGTCCAAGCCTCAGTCCACATAGTTGGCTTGTATGGTTTGTTTGGTGTAAAATAATCACAATAAAAACCATTGCACGTGTTAATCTGTCAAAAAAAATGTTACAAAATCTCATTAACTACTTGCAAAAACCATTGGCAAAACCTTAGCTCACAAGAAAATCAACATTGACTGTCATGATCATTAGTCATTACCACTGGATCTGGGGCATCATCTTCGTTACACATGATCCATGGCACTCCGGTGTCGAAGCCGAGAGCTATCTTTGCAGCCCAAGACATGTAAGAATGCTATATCCTATCTACTATAGTAGTTGCATAGAACAAATATGCACAAATGAAGAAATATGGGAAATTACTGCTTCATTCCCTAAACAAGGGTAGCGAGTATTCCTTTTAATTGCCAAACATAGAGCCAAGTCCACAATATCATATCATGATGTCACTATCTTACAATCCAAACTCATCTGGTAATCTCTATCAGATTTTATCAATCAATAGATCCACTTAATTTGAGAGATTTCAATTAAAGTTCACTAGTTGGTTGTAGGATTCAAGCTCCAAAAGTTAGCTCTCTGATCTCCAGTTTCACACTAGTGCAATCACAATTCTAACGACTACTAACTCCAAAAGCTAAGACTGACATTACTAATCAATGTACTCCAAATTAACTCATAATAGCTCTAAGCATCAGTGACCAAACCCAAACTGAATAGAATATGACATTGCACCGGCTTTGTTTTTCTAAAAAACAAAGAGAGCTATTTTACCAGAACTAGATTCTTCAAAGAGCTCTCTGAACCTTTGAGGACATACCCATTTGAGTAGCAGGACGGATAAAGATTACCCGAATGGAAAGAGCTTGCCCACTTTGTTTGTTTATGAGAATAATCGAAGAAGAAGATCAAGAAAGTCGTTGGGCATTTGAAGGAAATTGATCGATTGTTTATTTTTTCTGGAAAAATTGTATGAGAATTTTTATTTGCAAAGCAAAAGATATCTCTTTCCATGATTTTCGATGAATCTGTTTCCGAAGGTGAAAGAGATTCAAAATTTTCTTCTCAGAGATTAGGGGGAACCGTTAAATGAAAATGGAAGCGAAGTGAAAAATTTCTCAGAAATAAGGGGAAGGAGAGCCGTTTGTTTGACGTTAGTGAATTTTTTATACTGTTAAGTAATTATGACACATGGCAATAATCCAACGGTGGTACAGAAGATGGGACAGAAATATGGAACAGGTGATTTGAAGCCGATAATAATAGGTTATTATTGAGCATTATTTGATTTGTACCATTATAATGTTGATCCCAGAAGGACGAGATTTTCGTGTCGGATTGTATTATCCGATGACAACCTTATCGTTTATCAACCTATCCAAAAGCATATCGTGTTTGTGTTACCCATTAAAAATTAATAAATTATATTTTTTATTTTATTTTTATTATCAGTCCTTATTGTGTCATGTTGTCGAAGCAAGTTCATATCAAGTCAATATTGTGTTATCGTTATGGGTTCTTAGCAAGTCTTATTGTGTTCGTGATTTAGTTAATAGGTCGTGTTCGTGTTGAGTATATTCTTAATTAGATAATATTCATGTCGGTCATTAACGGGTTAACGCAATAACGATCCGACACTCATCGATTTCCATCCCTAAGTTTGTGTAGAAATAAATATGAGAAGACTAAGATGGTCGTAAACTAATTATGATGAGTTGGGTAATAATTTAAAATATAAGCTTTAATTTGACTAACAAATTTTATAATTGAACTAAATTTAATCAGTGATTTAATATAAACTTGAACCACTTATAAACTTGATATAATATATGAGCAAGTTATATAATTTATTTTTTCATAATTTTTATAGTACATTTCTTAAATCAAAATTATCTATAATTGATGTAAATTTAAGTTGAAAGTTAGGGTTACTTTTATATTCATGAAAGTTTAATCATATATATTTTATATAAATATATTTGGAGAAGACAACACATTAGTTGTCATGAATATAATTCTAATAAAAGTGCATTTTGGAACGACGATGAATAGACTACAAATAAAAAATAAAGTCAATAAGAAAGAGAGAAATCTATACAAACACTAAATTTTATATGCGATAGAAAAAAAGGGATAGATAATGTTCAACTGAGCATATATTCAATGAAAGACATTATAAATAACGAAAAATTGTCACCCTTGTGTTTTAGTGATATACTTTCATTGTTGGAGAAAAGAATATTTATAGGATACATTCCTATATATTTTCAAAAATCAAGCGTGATATATTAAGATATACCTTTTCAAATACTAATCATATATGGATAAATCTCACAAATCTAGGAATTTTATTTACACAATATATATTCATATATGAAAATTCTTCTAGCTCAGCCACCTCCCTCGAAGACGCACTCGAACTTTCTTCTAGAGCATCGGTCTTCAAACCAGTCTCCTCGTGTTTTTCAACTGTATTACAACTTATGAGAGAGAGCTGTCTATTTGTAGACCTAGGGTTTTATCCCTAATGGGCTCTTTGGGCTCAATTCAACATATTTAATTGGGCCAGACCTGGGATCTAATGCAAATAATAAAGTGGGCCTATAAATTAATTAATTCTCATGTCCACAACCCAGGACACAATTAATTAATTAATATTAATTCTTTTTCACCACAGAATTAATACTGACCTACCCGTTTATTACCACGTTGTGAGAACGGGTTGCATTAATTGAGAATCCCCATATTTAAGGTTACCGGACATCCATTAATTAATCGGAGCCTCTGACAAGCTCTAACTACAATTAATTAATATCTTATTATTCCTGAGTAGTACCACTCAAACCTTATCACTCGTGCCTGAACTTAATCAGCCTGCAGGACTTTGGCACGATGAATGTTATTGAGCTCCTCAGGGAATGTCCCCATCCTATTACTCGGATATGGTTACCTAAGTTCAGTCTCAGGCGGTACTACACGAACTGCTGTTACCCAAGATGCGGATATACGAGCGCGCTGTGTTGGCTCTCCACCATGGCAAGTCAAAACAACAGTCAACCCGTGCAAATCCCTGAACCTTCGTTAGGGTTAGGACTCAATCAATATAACGAGATCTTTTATTCGCTGATGTCAGACAGACGAATATATCTCACTGCGGTCCATCAATACACCACCTCTGCGTACCAGCATGTCAAGTAACCAAGACAGACTACTTATTCCGACAATGCCCCAGCCATCCGGACAGACGTATCCTCATACGCTGTCTCGGCTGTGATCATGTTTATGTCTCACTAGGTCAAGTGATCATACTGTCTTCTGCGACCTACAACACGCCGTATGATCGTCCCTATCGGTGAGATAAGAGGATACCATTGTTCATACATGTACGATTGTTAACAGATAGGAGAAATAAACCGTTGTATACACATTGTAATAAATTCTTTCAGTATACAAAACCCATCAATCTCCCACTTATACTCAAAGCATAACTAAGCTATTACAGAGTATACAGTCCGTCTATCTAGTCTGCTGTCTTTAACCACTATCAGTGGTCGGCATCCACCTCAGACCCAGCTCACGAATATGTCTTTCGTAAACTTTCTGAGGCACGCTCTTTGTAAACGGATCAGCAAGATTGTCAGCAGTGTCAATCTTCTTAATCAGCACATCGCCACTCGATACGATTGGTAGCGCGTTTCGCAACGCGCTAAAGCTGCAAGTGTACAGACCACTGCAGAGGGCAAGTAATAATTTATCGAACTCAAGGACTGCAGGCTCGAAACACAACCAAGCACTAAAACATAGACACCGTACTACTATCTAGGCAAATCATAAAGAAGTTTTGGTTTTATCTAAATGACTGATTTAAAAGCAGAAATAAAATAAAAAGATTTAATTAAAGATTTTAGAAAACAATGAGAAAATAGGATTCCAGGGTAATCCGCTTTGAATATTAAACAAACAACGTTTTCATGCAATTCAATCCCAATTTAATTTCCAATGATGTGAGCAATCGCGAAAATGTTATCAGGTGATCCTCTCGGATTCTTAACCATAACATGGAAATAAAAGACCTATTGACTCCTCTCGGATGCGCAAAGGACGTTTACTCTTGATAAAAACCTTAGATTTTAAACCCTTTAAAAGTTCAACTTCCTCTCGGATAATTGTTCTAATAAATCTGATTAATTTGCGTTTTAATTGACAACCTAGACCTCTCGGTTCAAAAACTATCAATTCAAATCACAATTAATGATCAGTTAATGCAATTATTGAAAATCCAAATTAAATCAGAACATCAGAGGAAAAGGAACATTAAATTTGCATAAAATGTTGAATGAATAAATACAAAGTTTCAAAACCCTAGAATCCAAAAAGGGATTTAGCCAGACATGCTAAATCCTAGAAAAGCAAAGAGATGAAGAGTCATAGAAACAGAAAAAGGAAATTAAAAACCGCGTAGTCTTCAATCTTCAATTCCTGTCATGCTCTTCCAATTCCCCTTGAATTTCTGTAGAAAACCTCTCTCTAGCCTCAGGAATTAAAAGAACGTAGAACTCTGGGAAAATAAAAAATGTGGGGCCTTTTTCTGACTTCTGGAACTTATATTTATAGGAGGGGATTTTTGATTCAAAAAGATATGGGATAAAAATATAACTTGGGCCAGAAGATACGACTAAATACGTCAAAACTTGCGGAAAAGGCGAGCAGAGGATCGCGACCGGCGATCGCTGGACGGGAAGGGGCGATCGCCGGACATGTCTCGTGGGAAAAAGGCAGGTCCGGCGACCCACCTGCATGGAGGGGCGGTCGCCGGTTTGGAGATTCGAACGCCGGATGTGGAGGATGAACGCCGGATTTGCAGTGGGATCGCCGGCTGGACAGCTGCTCGCCGGTTTGTGAGGGACGGTCGTCGGTTTTGAGGGGCTGATCGCCGGCTGGGATAGGCAGTCGCCGGCTAGAATGCGGTCGCCGGGTGTGAGGAATAACCGCCGGTTTTGTGCATGCAATCGCCGGTTTTGTAAACTTCTCGCCGTTTGTGTGTCGAAGCATCCTTTTCACGAGCCCTTTGTAATTTTCTGACTTTTTCTCCTCTCAGTGCATGCCATCATTGATCCGCTCCTATGGTTCTTGCTCAATCATCTCATTTACACTCAAATAAGCAATCAAATCTGTGCAAAACAACATCAAACAAACCAAACGTAATATTTCCTTTAAAGAATAAGAATAACGCATGAAAACATCACGTAATGGCTCAATCTGAAGTATAATCCAAGCATAAATACATCAATAAAATGCACAGATTGAGTGTTTATCAACGATTTCTCGTATGATACGGTACTTTCTCTCTATGTGTTTGTTTGCCCTGTGAGACCGCGGTTCCTTTAAGTTTGCCACCGCACCAGAGTTATCACAGTTGTGATGCTCCTCGGCAAACTCGGGATCACGCCTAACTCTAAAAGGTAGTTCCGGAGCCACACCCCCTCTTTCGAGGCGGCGGAGGCGGCGACATATTCCGCCTCCATGGTGGAGTCAGCAATGCATTTCTGCTTTGAGCTCCTCCAAGATACAGCTCCACCTCCCAGGGTAAACACATAACCTGAGGTCGATTTCTTCTCATCCTGGTCCCCTTGGAAATCCGAGTCCGTATAACCCACAGGGCACAAATCCTCACTTTGATAAACTAGGCAGAAATTCCTAGTTCTTTTCAAATACTTGAGGATATGCTTTACAGCAGTCCAGTGCGCCTGTCCAGGGTTAGACTGATATCTAGCTACCATGCCAACGGCATAACAGATATCTGTCCTGGTACACAGCATCGCATACATGAGACTACCCACAGCCGAAGTATATGGTACAAGACTCATTTCATCTTTCTCCCACGCAGCTATGGCAAGGAGTATCCGGATGGTACAAGATCTCGAGGTCCATATGCGCAGCTATGGCAAGGAGTATCCGGATGGACTTGAGCATGGCTACGGGTGAAAAGGTTTCATCATAGTCAATGCCCTCTTTCTGACTATAACCCTTTGCCACCAGTCTGGCCTTGAAAGCCGTAATCTTTCCATCCGCCCCTTTCTTTCTCTTGTATACCCATTTGCACCCTATGGCCCTAAAGCCATCCGGCAAATCAGTTTTCTGGTATACATCCATAGCAGTTATGGATTCAATCTCAGAATCCATGGCGACTTGCCATTCGGCAACATCCTTGTCCTGTACTGCCTCTTCGTAAGTCAATGGGTCAGAGTCCTCATGTCCGTCTTCCGGGCTCAAGTCCGAAGACTCACCCACGAACATGTACTTTTTCGGCTGGAAAATAACTCTCCCACTGCGACGAGGCATCGGTGCCGTGTCAGTAGTAGGTGCAGTGACTTGTGGTCCTGCACCTTGCACTGAAGAACGTGTCTGTGGTGTTGTACCTCTCACAGATGCACCCACATCTACACGTTCCCCTTCCCTTGGAATTGCATTCTCGTTCTCAATTTCTTGAAGAACGATATCACTCCTTGACCTGTGATTACTCACATACTCGTCCTCCAAGAATCTAGCGTTGGTGCTAACAATGACCTTTTGACTCTCAGGACAGTAAAAGTAACCACCTTTCGTTTGCCTGGGATACCCTATGAACAGCATTAGTTTTGACCTGCTTTTTAACTTATCAGGTTCCTTCGACAGTACGTGTGCCGGACAGCCCCATACTCTAAACTTGCACAAACTGGGTTTGCGACCAAGGAAGAGTTCAGCAGGCGTCTTGGGAACTGATCTAAAAGGCACCACATTAAGCACGTAAGCTGTTGTCTCCAATGCGTAGCCCCAAAACGAAATTGGTAAGTTTGCATAACTCATCATTGATCTTACCATCTCTAGAAGAGTCCTATTTCTTCTTTCAGCTACACCGTTTTGCTGGGGAGTACCCGGTGCAGTCCACTGGGATGTTATCCCATTTTCTGACAAATACTGCAGAAACTCGTTACCGAGGTATTCGCCACCGCGGTCAGATCGCAGCGACTTGATAGTTTTCCCGACCTTCTTTTCTACCTCAGCCTTGAACTCTTTGAATTTCTCAAAGCATTCAGACTTGTAGCGAAGCAGGTAAACATATCTGTACCTTGAGTAATCGTCAATGAAAGTGACGAAGTACTCGTACCCTCTACGAGCCTGCGTGGACATCGGTCCACATAAGTTAGAATGGATCAATTCCAACACTTCCTCTGCTCGAGACTGACTAGCCTTGAAAGGCCTAGTAGACATCTTGCCCTCGATGCAGGATTCGCAGACTTTATAAGGTACAACCCGGACTAAGTCCAATGTACCGTCATATGCAAGTCTCTGAATCCGCTTCAAGCTGATGTGACCCAGTCTCAAGTGCCAGAGATATGTAAGATCCTCATCAGAAGAAGTAAGTTTTCTCTTCCTAGGATTATCAATTACGGATGAATTACATGCAATACTTGCGGAAGACTTATGATTACAGTTAACAACATAGAGAGAATTATTCAGCATTCCACGACAGATAACACCGTTATTACCAATGATAGAAACACCACTATAAAAAAAACTGAATATCCATCAACATAAAGTTTGGAAAGTGAAATATGATTCCGCCGAAAATCCGAAACATACAAAACATCTCTCAATGTTAAAACAGAATCATCAAAGTACAAGGTGAAATTTCCAATGGCAGCTGCACTTACTTGTGCTGTGTTCCCCATCGAGATGGTAACCTCGTCATTCTTCAACACCCTCCTCGGTGTGAACCCCTGCAAAATGTAACAAACATGATCAGTAGCTCCAGTATCCACTACCCACGAATGAGTAGAAACCGATGCTAAACATGTTTCCGTTACAAATGCAAATGATGTACCTTGTCCCTTGCTTTCGCATGCCTTCTCACTTGAAGTGACACCAACCACCTTCATTTCATTTGACCTTCTCTCACGTGATCTGCGATCAATCATATTCTTGCACACAGTATGAACCACATCTTTCAATGTGCCCAAGCTGTGCTCAAGATCTGATAACTCAGACTCCCATAAAGGTACAAAGGACTGTCCTGCTACGAGATCAGTAAGCAACTCCTTGAAAGAGTACTCACTTCTCTTAGCTACATCCTTCTTAAAGTCATAGAAAGAAAGTGGTAATGAGTTCAGGATAATATCGATCTTGGCCCGATCGCTGATATTTCCACCTCCACGTGTGAATCGTTTCATGGTGTTATCCATGATCATCACATGCAGTGTCACCGAACTGCCATCAACCATTCTCTTACAGACAAGGTCTCTAACGAGATCACAGTTGACAATTCGTTCCACTTCACTATACGTTAGCACCAAGTCCATCCAGATCCCTACAGAGCTACAATAGCCCATGTACTTGAGCTTAAGTTCTCTAGAAAGGTTATCTGAGATTAACTTGTAAGTAAAATCCTTAGATGCCACCCAGCTGTCATAGAACTCCTTCTCACGTCTAGATACTTTATGGTAACGTGGGGCAAGTGGCATCATAGTGAGAACAAACATGTGTTGTTTAGTCAGGAGAATATACTCAATGCAATATCTCCACTCATGGAAGTTCGGACCAGTTAGAGGATTGAGAGCAAGTATATAATCGACAGTAGACTTAGACATATCTGAAACAATAAGGAATCTTAAATAAGAACATACATGTTGAACTTCGAAAACAAATGCATTGAAAACCTTTTAATAAATCAAATACAAATGTTTTCCACTAATTGCCCAAGAGTTCCCACCGCAAGCTTCTAAGAAATTAACCACAAATTTAACTCCGGCCAAAAGAGACAGTTTAGCATGGCATGTAACCATACCGCACAGCCCTTAAAGCTTTTGTTATCTTTAATTTAAATCAATCCTAGAATACTTGTGAAAGAGGTCTACGCAAGCTACACTCGTAGACGTTTACACAAAGCCCTCACACTATTCACATAATTTAAATTGTTTGTCTAGAAATCCCAACAATCGTACCCATGCACCTCCGGGAACTAGCAAGCTACACTCGTAGACGTTTACTAGAACGAGAGATACACTTACAGCCTAGGACCGCTTTGTGGAGGTCTATTGATTTTAATTAAAAAATATGCTTAGTATTTTTCTTATTATCTACACATGCTTAATTGCGCACATAAATAAATCACATATCATACGAGGACAATTAAGGCAAACAAAAATTCCTCGTGGCCCCATAATAAATAGAAAATAAAAATCTATCTATTACAAATTTGAATTTTGAATTTAATGGATAAATTTAAATCTTCTCAAATCTTCAAGGGCCTTCAAATCTTGATACACCAAATCTTTTGGATTTTTAGGCCTTTGTGATCTGATGATTTGCCATAACCCTAATACAAACCTAGGGTTTACACAGGATTGCACAAACCACCAAAATACGAGCCACCACTGCAGGGACAGCAGCCGCCAGCCGCCGCCGACCGCCGCCGCCCCGCAGCCAGCAGGCCGCGCGTTTCCTCGCGCGCCGCCGTGTGCTGCTGCGCCGCCCGCGCCGCGCCTGCTCGCCGCCGTCCGCCGTGCCCGGCCCTCCGTCAGCTCCGTCTTCATTCTTCGTCCTCGACCCGTTCAATTACAGATTTGAAAAAATACAGAAACTATTCTATTACAATTTCAAATCTATTCTAATCATGGATTTTCTCATGATTTTACAAAACAATTCAGCCCTACACGGATAAACCACCACGGGCTGAATCAACGGGTTGCCACGAGGAACAAAAACCAACATCCATAATAATAAATTCATACATGCATATTATCGAATTTAATTATGAACAACAGAGCCATAAATCAGAAACCTGGCTCTGATACCAATTGTAGGGTTTTTCACGTGAACCGAATCACCAAAACCAAACTGAACCGGATCGATCTATGGATATTGCTCATAATTAAATTTCTCAAAAACCCTAGCATGCTCCTATGAATTTAATACAAGATTGTGAATTGAGAGATTACCGTAATTCCGTAGTGTCTGTACCGATCTTTCGCGTTTGAATTCCAAATCTCAATTCAACCACGCGATTCGAATTTGTCTGCGGAAACAGAAATTAGAACCCTAATTTCAAACAAATTCGAAAACAAGAAAGAACAAATAAAAGAATCTGTTCTCCAGATTAGATCTTCAGATCTGTATCCCAATGCTGATCAAATCTGCTACTGGTAAGGATTCCACAGATCTGTATTCTGAGCAGGACCAGAATCAAAATTCTCCTCCCTGAACTCCAAAGTCGGCGCCCACACTGCTCTCTCTCTAGGGTTTGTGTTTTTCAACTGTATTACAACTTATGAGAGAGAGCTGTCTATTTATAGACCTAGGGTTTTATCCCTGATGGGCTCTTTGGGCTCAATTCAGCATATTTAATTGGGCCAGACCTGGGACCTAATGCAAATAATAAAGTGGGCCTATAAATTAATAAATTCCCATGTCCACAACCCAGGACACAATTAATTAATTAATATTAATTCTTTTTCACCACAGAATTAATGCTGACCTACCCCTTTATTACCACGTTGTGAGAACGGGTTGCATTAATTGAGAATCCCCAAATTTAAGGTTACCGGACATCCATTAATTAATCAGAGCCTCTGACAAGCTCTAACTACAATTAATTAATATCTTATTATTCCTGAGTAGTACCACTCAAACCTTATCACTCGTGCCTGAACTTAATCAGCCTGCAGGACTTTGGCACGATGAATGTTATTGAGCTCCTCAGGGAATGTCCCCATCCTATTACTCGAATATGGTTACCTAAGTTTAGTCTCTGGCGGTACTACACGAACTGCTGTTACCCAAGATGCGGATATACGAGCGCGCTGTGTTGGCTCTCCACCATGGCAAGTCAAAGCAACAGTCAACCCGTGCAAACCCCTGAACCTTTGTTAGGGTTTGGACTCAATCAATATAACGAGATCTTTTATTCGCTGATGTCAGACAGACGAATATATCTCACTGCGGTCCATCAATACACCACCTCTGCATACCAGCATGTCAAGTAACCAAGACAGACTACTTATTCCGACAATGCCACAGCAATCCGGACAGACGTATCCTCATACGCTGTCTCGGTTGTGATCATGTTTATGTCTCACTAGGTCAAGTGATCATACTGTCTTCTGCGATCTACAACACGCCGTATGATCGTCCCTATCGGTGAGATAAGAGGATACCATTGTTCATACATGTACGATTGTTAACAGATAGGAGAAATAAACCGTTGTATACACATTGTAATAAATGATTTCAGTATACAAAACCCATCAGTTCATACATGTAAGATTGTTAACAGATAAGAGAAATAAATCGTTGTATACTCATTATAATAAATGCTTTCAGTATACAAAACCCATCAGAAGGCGCATAGTGCGCTGATTCTGAGTCTCGAAGATACGGTGCTGAGGAAGGTGTCGAAGGAGAAAACGGCAACGGAAGTATGGACTCAACTGGAATCCTTATATGTGAAGAAGTCCCTGGCGAATCAGCTCTATCTTAAACAGTCATTGTATTCGTTTAAGATGCAAGAGGGAAGATCGATCAACGAGCAGCTCGACGAGTTCAATAAGTTGATCCTCGATCTGACAAATATCGATGTGGCGATAGGAGATGAGGATCAGGCATTGAGTGCGCTGCCAAAGAGTTATTCGAACTTCAAGGAAGCCTTAATGTATGGAAGAGATTTATTGACCATGGATGAGGTTCAGTCTGCTCTAAGTTCGAAGGCTTGGTGGCTAGGGCGGATCGAGGAAGACCGGAGATGAGGAAGTCCAACAGGGGAAGTTCGAGGTCAAGGTCGAGACCAAAGCCAGGATCACAGCCAAAGATCAAGTGCTTTCTCTGCCAAAAGAAGGGACATATCAAAAGAGATTGTCCGAAGAGGCAGACAAAGCAGGAGCAGAAGCAGCAAGCGGATGTAGCTGTTGCTGAGCAGGAATATGACTCTCGAGAGGCATTCGTGATTTTGAATGAGCGCTCGGAGAGGGAATGGATATTGGATTCAGGTTGTACATTCCACATGACACCTAATAAGTCATGGCTCGAAGGGTTCGAGGAGCAGGAGAACTCGAGTGTTCTTCTGGGTAACAATAAACCATGCAAGGTGGTTGGAATGGGTTCGGTGAGGATTAAGATGCACGATAATACAGAAAGGGTACTTCGAGGTGTAAGGTACGTTCCGGAGCTTAAGAGAAACTTGATCTCTTTGGGGATGCTCGACGAATTGGGTTACACGATCAAGATGGAAGCTGGGACTTTGAAGGTGTGCAAAGGATACCTGGTCTTGATGAAAGGAGCTCGAAGGAATGGAATATACACTCTGATGTGGAGCACGGTGATCGGGGAGGCTTCGATAGTGATGGTTGATAAGTCAGTACTGTGGCACAGGCGACTCGGTCACGTTAGTGAAAGAGGGCTACATGAGTTAATGAAGCAAGATCTGTTGCTCGGGGATAACATCAGAGAGCTGGATTTCTGTGAGAATTGCATCTATGGAAAATCTCACCGGGTAAAGTTCGGAGTAAGTCGGGAGAGAGCTCGAGGAACTCTAGACTACATCCACTCAGATCTATGGGGACCTTCAAGGGTCAGTTCGAATGGAGGAGCGAGGTACTTCATGAGCCTCATTGATGATCACTCAAGGAAGGTGTGGGTCTACATCTCGAAGAATAAGAGTGATGCTTTGGAGACCTTCAAGAAGTGGAAAGTGCTAATCGAAAATTAGACTGGAAGGAAGGTAAAGAGGATGCGAACTGACAACGACCTTGAGTATTGCTCGAAGGAGTTCCAGAGGTACTGTTCGAAGCACGGTATTGCAAGGCACAAGACAGTGGCTAGAACACCTCAGCAGAACGGATTGGCGGAGAGGTACAATCGGACGTTGCTGGAAAGAACGAGGTGCATGTTGTTCGGTGCAAAGTTACCCAAGTCGTTCTGGGCAGAAGCAGTGACTACTGCAGCTTATTTGATCAACCGGTGCCCCTCGACTGCACTACGTTTCAAGATACCGAAAGAAATATGGTCTGGTCATCCTCCGGATTTTAGCAACCTCAGAGCTTTTGGTTGTGTGGCTTATGCGAACATTAAAGGAGATAAGCTTGGGAGGAGGGCATTGAAATGCATATTCATTGGGTACCCCGAAGGTGTGAAAGGGTACAAGTTATGGTGTCTCGAGCCGGATGTAAGAAAGTGCATCATTAGCAGGGATGTGACGTTCAAGGAGGAGCTGGTAGGAGAACTGGATAAAGGGGCCGGGGAATGGGAAAATATCCTTGAGAAACAAGGTGGTGCTTCGGAGGAACAGTCAGACAAGGTCGAAGGAGATAGATCAGGTGCTGAGATTGAGGTGGAGCCGACCAGTGGGTCGAAGAGTGCACCTCAGGTGGATGGCGAGATCGAGGTGGTTTGAGGGTCAGGTGCGCTTCAAGATTATAATCTCACGAGAGATAAGGAACGAAGACAGATAAGACCTCCCACTCGATTCGGATATGCTGATTTGGTAGCATATGCCTTTGTTATGGCGGAAGAGGTAGAGCTGGATGATACTGAGCCGAAGAGCTATACCGAGGCCATAACTTGTAAGGAGAGGCTCAAATGGCTCGATGTCATGAAGGAGGAGATGGACTCCTTGAAGAAGAATAACACCTGGGAGTTGGTGGATAAGCCGGGGGAGAAGCAATCGGTAGTTAGCTGTAAGTGATCTTCAAGAAGAAACAAGAGGTTTCTGGGGTTAGATTCAAGGCTAGACTAGTTGCTCGAGGCTTCACGCAACGGGAATGTGTGGATTATGGAGAGGTGTTTGCGCCGGTGGTGAAACAAAGGTCTATAAGGCTGATATTGTCGTTGGTTGCTCGGTACGACATGGAGTTGGAGCAACTAGATGTGAAGACCGCATTTCTGTACGGAGAGCTGGAGGAAAGGATCCTTATGATGCAGCCCGAGGGTTTCGAGGAAGCCGGTAGCGGGGAGAAGGTGTGTCTTCTCAAGAAGTCATTGTATGGATTGAAGCAGACTCCAAGGCAGTGGAATAGGCGGTTCGACAAGTTTATGATTCAGCAGGACTTTGTTCGATGCAAACATGACCCATGTGTATATTTTCGAGGTGAAAATATGGAGACACAAATTTATCTACTGCTATATGTAAATGATATGCTGATAGCGAGTCGAGATAAGCAAGGGATAGCCGAACTGAAGGAAGCTCTGAGTCAGGAGTTCGAGATGAAGGATCTCGGTTGTGCTCAAAGGATCCTGGGTATGGAAATAGTTCTAGACAGAGCTCGGAGAAGACTCACATTATCTCAAGAGGGATACTTGATGAAAGTTCTTGAGAGGCATGGAATGAAGGATGTAAAGTCTGTGCTCACTCCGTTAGCAGCTCATTTCAAGTTGAGTGCTGCTGGGAAACTCGATGAGGAGGAAATGGAGTTTATGAGAGGTGTTCCTTATGCGAGCGTTGTCGGTTCGTTGATGTATGCTATGGTCTGTACGAGACCGGATCTTGCTTATGCTCTCAGCATGGTTAGTAGGTTCATGGCCGAACCTAGGAAAGAACATTGGGCAGCTCTGAAGTGGGTCCTCAGGTATGTTCGAGGGACAGTTGGAATGGTTAGAGCTCGAGGCTCCCAGTCGAAGGGTTCGTGGACTCGAATTATGCAGGATGTATGGATACGAGGAAGTCATTGACGGGTTTTGTGTTCACATCGAATGGAACGGCGATTAGTTGGAGAGCAAGTCTGCAGAGGGTAGTTGCCTTATCTTCGACGGAGGCGGAGTACATTGCCTTGACCGAAGCGATTAAGGAAGGTCTGTAGTTGCTCGGATTCATGAATGAACTGGGGATTGATCAAGGAAAAATGAAGGTTTCCTGTGATAATCAAGGTGCTTTGCAGTTGGCGAAGAATGATGTTCATCATGAGAGAACTAAGCACATCGATGTGAAGTTCCATTTTATTAAAGATGTGGTGGCAGCCGAAGAGGTCGAGCTGCACAAGGTCAATACTCTCGATAATCCTGCGGATATGATTACAAAGTCAGTTCCAAGTACTAAGTTTGAGTACTGTATGGAATTGATCAAATTGTTGAAGTCGAACTGAAGAGGAGGTGCCAAGCCGAGGTGATATTGAGCCTAAGGTGGAGAATTGTTGGAGTAGTCTCAATATAACTCGAGGAAGTAGTTCGAGTGGGTCCAGGAGACTAGTCCGGTAAAGTGGGTCGAGCTGTGTAGGTCGAGGAATTCGAGGAGCAGTTCGAGTTGGATAGATATGGAAAATATATTGTGTATATCTTGTTTCCTTGTTGGACAAGATTTATCCTAATCAGTATTAGATATATTTTAGATATATTTAGGTTTAGATATATCTTACCATATCTAGGTTTTATATTCTTTATGTATTTAGGAATATCTCCCTATATATACCCCTGCTCCCCACCAATTGTAATTGTCACATACTTTGTATTTTCTTCACCATAATAATATCATCACCGATGAGGCTTGAAGAGTGGACTTAGAGCATAGCTCGAACCACTATAAATTCTTTGTGTCGTTTTATTTTCTGTTAGTTATTTGTGTCTGCAATCGCTTCAATTCACAACAATATTGAATATAGATAAATAATTTATAAATTAAATTACGAATTATTAAACAATTTAAACAATAGATAAATGATTTATATAGATAAATATATATATTAATAAAAACTAAAATATAATATAAAAATATTCAAACAATTTAAAATCTAAAATAAAAGAGAAAAAAGAAAAACAAATTAAAAAATCAATGTTTACAAAAAAAAAGTAAAAAAAGTAAAAAAACATATATATATATATATAAATTATAAAATAAAAGAAACGAAAAAAAAATAAAAAGGGGATGGCGCGGCGCCACATGCCGGCCTGGCGTAGTGTGACACACGCGCCAATAGGAGGCCGCGTGTGGCTCACGCGCGCGTCGCCCCGGTCCCACTCAACTGCAAGATCTGGGATCTTAAATAAGCACTCATCTCTCCTCATTTCTAAATTTCTCTTTGTCATGTAAATGTATATTGCTGAGGTGGGGATTTTAATTTTTTAAGATCCCCCACTACAAGTGTCCTTATGTAACATAGGCTCAACTCGGAATAGAAGGCCATATTAATAAGAGTTTGAGTCCAATTTGATCTTCCGTTAAAGTTAAATTCACTAATTTAAAATTTTATTTAAATTAAGAAATTGAGCTCTATCGAGCTTAGTCAAATTTGACCAGTTTGATATCGAATTTAAAACTTGAGCTCGAACCATAATTTTTTTTTATCGAATTCCAGCATAGTCATGCTTAGCTCGACTAGGCTCGTAACCAAGAATGTAGAATCTCCTCAATATTATCAAAGTATATTTACTCAAATCAACCATTTTTTTAAAATATGATGTTATAGAAACCTATGGAATAGGAATCAAATTAAAATACCAATTTTAAAATCAATATCAAGTTATAACTGAATTGTGCTGGCCTATTTTTATGACTCTATTTTAGATGTGAAATTCATACATCTAAGATTCAATTTCTAATATTGCAGTAAAGGCAACTATTAGCTCGAAAGCATCTAAGTTTCTGTCTGCTTACCGATGCATTGAAATAGCAATAACTGCTACCCGGGTGGCAGAAAATTGCAACAAAAAAAAAAATAGAAATAGAAAAATATACAAGTTAATTAGTGACGCCAATGAAGGAATGACATTAGAAGAAATGAGAAGTTGATGAACATTAAAATCAAAACCAAACAAACCAACAATCTGGCTATGAGGCTCATAAATATCTGTCAAGGAATCTTTGCTGAGTTATTCATCTTCGAATGAATTCCTCCTTTCCTCATAAATAAACGATGTCCACACAGGTTCGATCAATGCTTTTGCACCGTATAACTTCTGCCTATCATCATCATCCTCACTGCTTTCTGGCTTGTCAGCTTCTTCTTCCACTGCACAGTAGACCTTTTCAAGGGACGCCAACATCAACTTGAGTTCTTTCCAGTTTGTATCTTCTTCCCTGACTAGCCTTCCACAAACAAAATGCACAACACCCAGGGCTGTGTCCAAGTTCTTGCTCTGTAATGCATGTAGTGAACAACATAGCAATGTAGCTCCCACTGCATCTAGTATTTTAGCATTCCCTTTCAGTAATTTCAACATCATTTCCACAAGTTTCTTGAATGCTGGAAAATCATTTTGATGTTGAACTTTCTCGGTCTCCTCATCTGAGCCGGTGCTTCTTTGGTCACAAAGCTCATTCATAGCTAAAATATGAATCCATGAAGGGACATGGACTATGAAGTTCTCAGATGAATCAGAACTGTGCCCTTCATCGCCTGTCTGTTCCAGCAAGCAGTTAGATCCCAAAGCTAGAACCAGATCAGGAACCCAGGGCTGAACAACTGTGAAAAAACGAGCTGCACATCCATACCCAAGAACCTCTTCAACTGCTACAATTAGATTAAGCAGTTCGCTTACTAGCTTGTAAGCTTCTCCTCGAAGAAATGATGAAACTTCACCAGCTTTAAGCATTATATTAAGTAACTTGGCTCCATATGTAAATGAACTTTTCAGACAAACAATGAGATCCTTCAGTTCTTCTTCGGTGAGCTGCAACTGAGTAGTAGACAGTTTCTTTAGATTTGTCATGACAAATCTCAAACTCTCCGTTGTGAAATTCAAGCATCTTTCTTGAGAGCGAGGAATAAGATTCATTGCAGTTGCATCAACAATGAACTTCAGAACTGAAGTTAGCACCTTCACCACATTTATATTTTGTTTCCCCAAGCCGGTCCCTATGCAAATTTGTATGAAATTGCTAAAGTCAGTATGCATTTAAAAAGATATACACTTGACGACAGCATATATTAATATACAATCTGCCTCTTTCGCGGTCGAATGCTGTTATTCTTGAGCTGATATAGGATCACCGTAAATAAATAAGTGGGAGAAAGAATCTCAATTTGCATAATAGTCTTTATCATGAAAAAGAGTGAATAAAACACATAATCTAGAACAACTTTTCAATACCCTTTCTTCGAAAAAATAAGAATAAAACCACATCTAGGATGATGCGTGCATTAGTTGGAAGGTTGAACATACCAATAGGACATTCTTTAGTATTTTTAGTGGATCCAGGTGGTATGTTGCTGGCATCTAGAGATCCTGAAGGAAACTCCCCGAACTTCTTGTCATTGTTTGCTTGGATTAGGTTATATGCGCAGTGAAGTAGATGGTTCAATGTCAAGTCTGAGGGGTTTTCCTGGTAAGAGACATGCCAAATTAGCATAAATTGATTTGACGTGAAAAACATAGCAAATACAGTAATGAGAAATATTTCTATCAGATGGATCTCATTACTACATGTTAACATGCATGGAAGGCTTTTATAATAGCTATGCATGGCCCCAAGTAAAAATACTGACAAGTTGACTATTTTACATATCCTCCTAAGATTTCGTTTTTTAATAGATAATGTTGGGAGATTGCAGTAGTGGATGATACTCGATGTTCAGGAAATACTATACATACATTTCTACTCCTTGCTTCAGTGTTCAAACAAAAGCCTTATCGACGATGAAAGGTGAAACCAATCCTTCCATGTTGACAAGTTATTGCATTCCCTTGTCACCCACAATTTCCTTACTTATAAGAATGTTAACTTTCAGCCATGGTAGCAGTGACCTAACCCCAACTGACCTAAACCCTAAACCACTTAGAGTCATACACGGAATCCCCAATTCCAATGGCCTAAATCACAAAAGATGGTATATACGTGCATGATTTTTGTATAGAATAAGTTCTACTTATGCATGCTGAATTACACCGTTCATGAATTTCTTATATAAGAAAGAGAATATCACTTGCCTGCGCAGACTCGCTACTTCCTTCTGTCTTCATGTTATGAAGAGACATATGCAGAGTCAGAGTTGTGTACACAGAAACAGGATATGAATTTAAATAATCATATTGCTGGGAATGAAGAATACTAGCTTCAGAAATGACTTTCAGGGCCTCGTATGCACTTTCTAGGTTTTGAGAATCTAATATAGGTTTCCTTGTATTATCAGACAGAAGCAAATCCTTTATTTGCCATGCTACCCCGACAGCAAGTGCATAATCTTCTAAAAATCTGTTTTCTCCAGTGTCAGATGGTCTTTTACGTTTGCTATTTCTTGACTTAGATGATATTTTCGTTGAAGATCTAGCGTTGGTTCTAGTTCCGGACCTTATACTCCGTTTTCTTAAATCTATTCCAAATTTCACATGACAACCATGGGCAGCTCTTTGCAGAAAACCAACCAGATCTTCAAGCATGTCATCAAACCAACCACATGATAAGATCATCCTATGAGCACACCTCACTTCAGCTTGCTTTTCTGTATCATCGAATAAATCACTGCACTTTGTGATCAAAGCCATGCAATCTCCAAAAAGATCACCTGCAACATCTGGAGACGTATGTGAGATAATGTTGCAGATAGAAGATTGAGCACGTGTAGAGGAAGCAACTGCAAAAAGGGTCTTCAGTTTTTCCGCAGACAACTCTTTATTGAGGGCTGCCTGGAGAGATGCATCCTTTGTAAGAAAAGAGCAAAGGTGAGAGGCAGCAACAAGCAAGCCATCAATGTGTTCTTCACTAAGCTCTGCAGATGACACAGTCAGACCAATAAAAACTTTAAAAAGTTTCATAAGAGATCTGAGAGATGCTCCTTCCAGTGATGCAAACTCACAAAATCTTGCGCCAGCTTTAGGAGACCTTTTGATAAGAGTGATGACACGCTGGCATGCTTCTTCCTCGGTCACTTTAGAGGGGAAATAGGATGGAATAAGAAGTTTTGTGATTTTCCTTGCAATTACTGGTTGATCATCGGCAAGTGCTGAAATTAATGCATCCAAGGGCACTACCTGAAAGATGAGAACATAGAACTATTAGAAAAGGCAAGATATAAACAAGGGAAAAAAAATAGTGTTCATTTTGTAGGTGTGATTACCTTATGGAAATGAAAATTTCGAATGTCGTTTAATAACAGAAGAAGATCAGCAACAGCAGCGCGTACTACTGATGCGGAATCCTTAATCAGATTCCCTAATTTAGGTAAAAGCACTTTAAGAACCTCATGAGACTGAGGATTGCCAAGCAAATATATTACACCATTCACTATGGAGACCCTAACCTCTGTGCAAGCATCATAAATCATGTGATCAAAGATTTTGGTGATCATCTTTGTAATTGTTGGTGAAGGAACAACTTCCCAAAACTGGTTAAGAATGCGACAACTGCCTTCTACAGCTACAACTCTCACATCTGGACATTCATCAACAAGCAATTTCTCCAACAGAAAGAATTGCTTTTCCAGTAGTGTATCCTTATCCTCCTTAGTAGCATCAGGGTTTTCTAAAGGGAACAAGTCCAAAAGTAAGTGCAATGCATTCTGGCGAACATTTGAGTTTGCGACCTGCAGAAGAAACAGTAATGTATAAGTATCTTTAATGTAAACATCAGCTCTTCATTAGGAAATAACTATTAGTCTCTCTTTATTTTTTTCGCAGCACCCAGTGGATAAAATCAAAGGAAGCAGTATTTTTAATCAGTGCAACTATTGATACTGGAACAAAATAACAGAGGAACCAAAATAGATTCACAGTTCCTAAACTTATAAACTTCAACTTCAATATGCTAATTAGCCACCAATTATGTAGGAAATAGAAATAATAATGTACTCCAAGTTTGATTGAGTTTATGAATGAACATGCTTTTACACAGCCTTAGACTTAGTACAAATTCTTATAGACACTTGATCAAATTTAGCCTGCTATGATTTTGTTTATTTTCTTGCTGACAATGCCCTGCAAGCTGGTGCAAGATCAGAAGATAATTAAGAAAATTCCAAAACAGAATGTGAGTATGCAAGCAGATTTGCAACTCTAGAAGCTAATATTGACTAAGTGCCACCACAAGTTCCCAAACAATCTCAAACATGGTTTATGTAGTAAGTACAACATCTGCACAAATCTGGCAAGTACTCAACTCACACCAGTTTATATGCGGGTGCTTAATTGTTGGTAAAAGAACTAGAAAAATGGAAATAAACAAGTAAATAATACCCATTGAGGATGCTTGGTGAGAGGGATTTAGAATCAAATTCCTTAATGATCATCTCATTTTCATAAATGATCCCCCCCGGTCAATCAATTTGATTAACATTCTCATTGCACCCTCATCAAACCCATTGAGATGGTGATTGAGGAATTTTAACCTAGTGACCCCTAATTTCTTAAATTATAAAAGCATAAGGAATTATGCTGACATTTACCAATGTATCGGTTAAATAGACAACAAATCAGACGCCACATTAGTTTGAACAAAAAGCAGAATCAACTTCTCTCATCACAAAACAGACTGCAATACCTGAAGTGACCGAAAAACCACTGGCTCTGACAGACAAAATATCAGTTTCTCTACTCCCTCTGTTGTTCTCTGATGAACAAAACCCCATAAAATCCTTCTAATGGACGCTGCTAATGCATGCGAGCTGGCATATATAGCACCTTCCACCAAGCCTTGCAAGAAACCAATTTCAATCTCATTCTTGCATTCACCCTCCACCACTTTCCATCCTCTGAAGACTATTTCACCATACGCCTCTAACATTGATTTGCGACCAAATGGGATCTGCGATTTTATCATCGCACACAATTCCTTCGTAAGCTGCATGCTAAGACCGAACAGGAAAGCAATGAATTTCCTACCCTCCTCCGTCTTTAAATACAAAGGTGAAATCACGCAGCGAATCAGCAAGTGCTTTAAGTCATCGATACTGTCGTCCTCAAAATCAAACAACATGAAAGCTTCTCGAAGACTATAAACTCTGTGAACATCCACCTTCTTCTTCAAAGTCAAGGAGCGCGACAAAATAACTGGTAAAGATTGAGAAATAAGGGTTTCTTTCCCTAATAAACCCCCCTTCCACCACTCTTCACATAAATTAGCGATGTCCGACAGCAGAGACGAGTCGGACTCGAACAAAATTAAGTTATCGTGTAATTCTTGTGCCGCGGGCAACAAATCAGAAATAGAGAACACATTCTTGGGATGGAAGACGCAGAGATGCAGGATGTAGGTATAAACCTGGAGTATTTCGGCGATAGACCGTCTACCACCGTCTGGAGTGGGACATACGTCGTCATCTTTCTTGTTCCTGGCAGATCTGCGGATGCGTTTCGCCGGCGGCGTCAACGGAGACGCCGGGAAGGTTGAGTCGGGGGAATTTTTGAATTTAGAAATGGCGCGTGAAATTGAATCGCCGAGGGATAGCGGGAGGGTGGGAATTAGATCGGACGACGGTTTAATTAATGTGTTAATCGAGTTTTTAATGGTGGACTTGGACAATCTTAGCGGGAATTTGGCAGCTGCAGAGAGGAACTCCTCGGCGGAGGATTGCAGAGAAGATCGGAGTTGCTTTTCCATTGCTGTGCAGATTTTCAGACTTCTGCTCGAAGTTTCCTACTATACCGTTGCTTCCACCGAGGATATTGATTCTGGTGGGTTGGGTCACAGCATCACAGACCAATGAAAGCGATACAAGGTGCGGTTTGGATTGGAGAAGTTCTGAGATTGGATTCGTCCGTTATGGTGGTACGTCACAGTCACGAATATCTGAGCATTTTGAATATTTGAATTTGGCTTTGGCGGTCACTTATTTTTGCTGCCAGCCATATTCACATGGAGTACTATTTTATACTCCATTTCTTATCATTTTTATTTTATATTCTTCCTCAATTTCTATTTCTTATATCTCGATTATCTTATAATTATTTAAGCATTTGATTCTAATTTATAATTTAGAGATTCATTAAAGTTGATTACATATATTACAATTATTGTTTAAATTGCAGTCATATTTAGGGTTTATTAACTTATTTTTATATAAGTTTTATTGAAATTACACCAGTAATGATGCATAAAAATTGTGGGACTTGATTAGTGGATCATAAATTAAAATTGAGAATTTTTCGACTATGCGTCTCTTCACTCATTAAAGAGCGAAAAAGTACTCTTATAGATACATACTTACATATTCCTTCTTCAACTGTGTTACTAGTTACCTATACACATCATTTGTTTTGTTTTTGTTTTTTTTTTAAGACTTAACATTAATTTAAACAACATCATTTGTTTTTCTTAAATGAACAAAATGGAGGGGAAAATTTTACTTTGATTGTTGCACACACTCAATTCATAACTTCAAATTTTACATGAATTTTATGCATTTTGAACACACAAAAAAAAAATCTTGACTCTTGTGAATACTATACATTAAAAAAATGAATGGTCTAACATGTACTCGAAAATACACCCATATTCAAATTAGGGAATGACAGATGTAGCTCATAGACACTTGTCATATTTATTTTGTTGTGAATTGAAATGGGTATTTATTTCGGTCGTTTTCCCCAATCCGTTTCGATGTATCATTAACAAACAAACGCCTGAATACTGAAATGATGCACTGCCATATTTGTTGCACCAATGAGCGATGAGCAGCCAAGCCTGCTGCAGAATCACACCATCGCTATTCAATGTTACCCTCAACATTAATTCAACTACATATTTTTCTTTATCACACCATGATTTTTTTTGGTATGATATTTTATAACTGAGTTGTCAACTTTCTGCACTATCTTTGACTGACTCGCCTTTATTATTTCTTTGCTGCGTTTCATATCTCAAACACAATTAAAATCTGCAAATACGTACCAACTCTTCAAACATTTAATTACATTGAAGAAGGAAGAAAAATATAATGTATGATCTGAAACAAGAAAGACAGAAAGCATCTCCCATGTCTTCCCATCACGATGTAGGGCACACACACACACACATACAAAATTTCAAACGACAAATTTGCAAGAAAATGAGAGCCACTCCTACTACTAGCATTCATTAAACCAAAACACTACTAAAGAAAAAACATGATCATCCACATCTCACTCGTCATTTTTTGTTCACTATTTGCTGATCTGATCGCCATTGATGTATGTAAGTTTTTTTCATTTATTGCCAATCATGGAGAAGCTCTGGATTTCGACATTACAATCTCTTGCAGCAGGCTATAACATAAAAGGGCATGCTCCTGTTATAAATATGAACATCAGTCGAGAGATTCTACAATCAACTTCGTAAAAGTATAGAGTTACTCACTTTTTCAACGGATCCCCACCATGGGACGCCATTAATCTTGATCTCCACCATTTGCTTAGTCAAATGATGATCATAAGCTGCTAAAACTGCTGCAGCAGCAAGAACCGAAGGCCGATGATCGGTCACGTTGATCTCTGCATCCAACGCTGAAAATCATCGGCATTGAGCTTCTAACAAATGCCATGAGTATAAACATAGTTGATTAAAACCTGCAATTGTGGCTGAGATCAACTGAGCTGCTCGATTGATCAGCTCCTTAGGCCTAAATTGGCCGTAAAATGCGGTTGCAAAATAGCTGAGATAAGTAAATGGAGTGACGTAGATCATTTTCCATTCCAATGTGTTCAACACCAGCAACTCCATTCTCTGAATCACGACTCCATCAAAACTGTACTCGTCTACATCGTATTCGGACAACGAAGGTACGTCGCTTTCCTCCATCTTCGCAGCCAAAGACAAACACGCAATCGAAAGCAATCGAATCGCCCACAGTTTCTCACGCTATCAACACATTTTCCCCAAATCACACAACGATAAATAGATAATCGTATCATATTCCAATCACACTTACATCTATTGATCTTCTCGAAAGGAATCGGTAGAAGTAAATCATCGAGAGATAGGCTGTCCGCAGGTGGAATCCAAAATGAGACATTTTCTGCAAAAATACAATCAACCAGTCAAACCAAATATGCAGAGAAACCATTCATCGACGCGAAAAAAAAAAAAAAAGAAAAAAACTAAAAACAGACATCGAGAATCCATTTGACGGCATCAGCGTGGGGGCGCTTCCGCCAGTTCGTTTCAGCTTCTAGAGGAGAGTTCGATTGAAATATGGCTTCTTTTTTAATTAAGATTTCAATGTATTCAAAATCATAGGCAGAAACAGAAGTGGGATAGAAATGTTGATGGTTGAAACAGGATTCATCTTCCTCACATAGAAGGGCGGGCAACAATGAGCTACGGGAATCGCCCATTGGGAATGTGCGTTGGAGAAGTGGCCAGTGGCGAGTGGGAGGGAGGGAAAGTTTCGTTAATGGAGAATGAGAGAAGGCTAAGCTCTAGAGTGTAGGAGGAAGAGGGAAGAAGAAGGTGGTCAAAGTGGGAATCATGCTGCGAATTTGGTGCCGCCAAATTCCGTAGTGGTATGTCTATTTTATTTTTATTATGTCTGTGATTGTGATGTGAATTGTCACCTCTTTCCACAAAGGTTGTTACAAATTAATGATTTTTTGGGACTAATATTTTTTTTTATCAATTTGGAATTTTATATACTTATATCCATAATATAAGTTAATAAACTATGCTGGAATTTAGTGGTTTTTGAGGTAGCACTGAGTTCCCGATTTTGTCCTTACATAGACCTAAAATAACGTTAACATCTTACATTACTTCCCAAACAATTATTATAATTAGAATTATCACATTTTTGGTTCAGTTTTCGGATCTTGCGTCCGCATGTATAAATTATGGCATGCTTAACCAATTGTGGAAATTCCGATTTATAAAAAATTAGAATAGATTTGGACTTGAGATTTCAATTAACAAATTAAGGTTCAATAGAAAAAGGTTTTTTATTTTTTTTTTAATGTCAATCATTCCTTGTAATAAGTTACTGCACATTTAATTTGTTATTAGGGTTGGAATGAATCGAGACAGTATTACAATAGTATTCAGCTTGTATGATTGGATGAGTTCCATATCAATAAGCAATGTTTTAATGAAATTCGATCAACTAAATAGAGAACTTGTGAGTAAAAAGTTATTAGGTGCTTTTTTATATTTCGATTATTGTGTGAAAATGCAATTTAGTGATAATGTGTAGTGAAGGGCCATGGGAGTATGATTTATGGAGGGAAAAGTGGTTTGAGAGAAGAATAATAAATGGAAGGATTTGCACCAAAAATATGATAGCAAGGAGCGCCATCTGGACCATCTTATATCATACTCCTTCGCCACTCTCCAAAAGTCCACATTCATTTCTTTTTCCTTAAATTTATTAATTCAAAGATTTAAAAGATAATTTAGTTATTAATTTATGATTTAAAAATAAAATCTCAGTTTATAATTTAAAATTATTAATTCATAACCCGATACCGAAGCCATAAATTGAAATCTTGTAAATTTGAATACTCCCTCCGTCCTACCTCAATTGTCCCACTTTCCTTTTTAGTCCGTCTCATCTCAATTGTCTCATTACTTAAAAAGGCAACTTTTTCACACTCAACAATAAAATATTTATTCCACTCAACTTACTTTACACTCACACTCCTTGGTTATTGTGTCCAAAGTCACCGGGACAATTCAGTCGGGACGGAAGGAATATTTTGAAATTGCTATTGTTGGGACTGTTAACTCCGATATTAGTATGATGTTTTATTTTTGGGTATCACCAAAATGCCTCATACGAATGAGAGAATTTGGTCCCCCAACTTTGCTTTGGGTTGATCAAGTTCAAGCCCACACTATTTTATTTTTGGGTATAGCCGTATAGCTTCATAATAACTAATTATGTGAACTCTTGTATACAATTTTCTTTTTTCTTGGATTTGATATACCAAACAACTATAACATTCCGTTTTATTTAGCTTCAAAAACTGAACAATCGGATCAAATAAAATCAATTGTTTGGAAAACAAAAATAAAAAAGGTTCTTTCTAGATATTCTATATTAAAAAGTAATGAAATCTTAATCATTTTGCATTCTTTCAGACCTAACGTCATAATTAGGGATGTCAATTGGGCTGATCTGTCGGATTTCGGGCTAACCCTGTTGGGTTGCTGACTATTCGATCCGGATTGAATCGGACTGAATTTTTATCGGTCTAAATTTTTTTGAATCTAACCCTAACTTACCGGTTTTCGGGCTGACCCGTCGAGTTGACAAGATTTACGAGTTTACTTTTGTAAAAATTTTCTTAAAATATTTTAACTGCCCCTAAAACAAAATAAAAATGAAAATGATGAACAACATAAATAAAAGACATCAGACAACAATATCTTCGCAAAAAATAGTGATAAATAGATAAAAGGTTGGCCAATCATAGTTTTAAAAAAATCAATCATTATATACAAACTAATTTAAGTAATAGAAGTACATTCTTCAACATATTAAATGATAAAATAAAGATAATAAAATTAAATATAGTTTTCACTTGGGTGAACATAACAACGAGAGGCTTATAAAGGTGCTTGAAAGGAAGAAATGAGTATGTACGCTAATTAGGAGAGTGACGAGTGGAAGACAATGAAAGAGAAATGAGGGGGATTTTGAATTTGAGGGTAATGGACTACGCATTATGAGAGATAGATGTGATTTTGTGTGACATAAAATTAGGTCTAGATAATTAGGTTTTTGGGTATAGTAAGATATAAATAATATTAGAAATAATGAATAATAAAATATTATATATGTATATATATAATTAAATATTATCGAACCTACGGGCCGACCCGCAACCCATCGAGCTCAGCCCGTTCGATTAAAAATAATTTCTGATTAAATTTTTTTTACCCTAACCCACATTTTAGCCCTCCAATTTCGGACTTTATTGACATACCTAGTCATAACACTATGAGATATCTAAATATCATCAAATGAATGAATTTTGGAAAGCCCATGTTGCTAGATTAAAGAGACTACAAAATGAGGCCTAATAAAAATGCCTAAAATTACAAGAGTATAAAAAAAAAAAAAAAAAAAAACTAACGTATCATGTTATAATTTAGATGGTAATATATGATTCACAAAATTATTGTATTATATGTTAAACATTATTGCTATTTTTCTGCAAACGCTTTCTGGTGAAGAAATACACCGCGAGTCTCAAATGCCGTATCATTACAGTATTTTATAGTTTAAGAGTGAATTTTTTGTAAGATGTGTTTTTGTGAGACAATAAAATAATTCCAATTGAAAATAGTAACATTTCGATTGAAATTCTACAATTTAGTTGGAATGTGTTATGTACAAATGCGCATTCCAATCGGAATGTGCCAATATCTTACTGCTTTGTACAAAAATACGGTCTCATGCAAATTTTTGTCCATCATATAATATAATAACTTTTATTTCCTAAAAATATACATTCAAGTAATAATTCTCTTTGTTCACAAAATTGATTGAAGTAAAACCACGCGATGAATGAGTTGAAGAGTAATTTACTTAAGAAAAATCTATTAAATTTTATTAAGGGAATATTTGGTTGGTGGGTTTCGGAATAAGACAATAGAATAATTCTGAAACTCATCGTTTGATTGTTGAGTTTCATTCCAAAGGGAATAAAGGATTCCCCATTATTTGGATATCCCCATTCCTGACCAATTTGGTGGGTTTCATTTTTCATTCCCAAATCCCATTCCCATTCCAAATTTTTTTAATATTTCATATAACTCTATTATTTTTTTAATACCATCATTAATTTATAATTAATTAAAAAATATAAAATTTTAAAACACTATAAAATTTTATTATTATATTAAATAAGAAATATTATAATTACTGTTGTGCGTATTTTTGTATTTTTGTGTGATAAAGGGCTCAACAACTATTTTGACAATATGAACTAAAATTTCAGAATTATAAATGAAAGCTGAAAACGATTGATATGAAATAATTGAAAATAAGTGCAAAATAAGGAATAAAAATGCTATGCTAGTGTTATTCGAACTGCTTGATATATGGAATTCCGCTTGTGAGCTCTTGCTTTATCAATCTATCCTCCTTTTCCGCAAGTTGCGTGATCAGCCCCAGAATTCGTCCTTCCCGAAATACTTATAGAGCCCTTAATAACTGCTCTGCATTTATTGCCGAGATTTCCGCTCGTATTTATTGCAGGTTTTTACTTCTATTGATGCTAGGGCTGAGCATTCGGTCGGTTCGGTTGAAAACCGACCGAAATTATTAAAACCGAAAAAATCGAACCGAATTCTGAAACCGACCGAAAACCGAACCGAAAAACCTGTCAACCGAACCGATAACCGAACCGAATATTCGGTTCGGTTTTTATCGGTTCGGTTCTAACCGAACAGCAGCCCTATTTAAAAAAAAAAAATCTTGTTAAAATCGAATTTTGCATCCTGCTGCATGTTTTCGAATTCACAACAATCATAAGTGCAGAACAATCTTAAATTAGGAGCAATCTTAAAAAACAGGAGCAGACAACAATCTTAAATCAGGAAATTAAAACACAACAATCAGCAGACATAATTGATTTTTTCATATAGGAGCAGACATCTTAAACTTGCATGTTCAGGGCAATCCATAGGCAATCGAAAACTTGCATGTTCAGTCAGAAAGCAGGCGTGCTGCCGGGCGCCGGCTTCTGGCTTCCGACTGCGTGCGTGAGAGCGAGAGGGGAGGGCGGCGCGGCGAGAGCAGCGCCGGTGGTGCGGTCCGTGCGGAGAGCGAGAGGGGAGAGCGGGCGAGCGACAGGGGAGGGGAGGGCGGGCGAGCGAGAGGGGAGGGGCCGGTGGTGCGGAGGGCGAGAGGGGGAGGGGCGGCGGAGGGCTCAAAGGGTGAAGGGACGACTGGAGTCTGGAACTTGAGTTGAGAACGAGGGTTTTGAATCTTTTCGATTGTTTTGAGAATTGAGGGGAATAGAATTTAGGTTATTATTATTATTATTATTATTATTATTATTATTATTATTATATTATATATATATTAATTTATAATTATTATATTAAATTAATTCGGTCGGTCGGTCGGTTTTTTCGGTTCCGAAAGATGGAACCGAAAACCGAACCGAATATGATCGGTTTTGATTTTCAAAAACCGAGAACCGAACCGATTTTTTCAAAACCGAACCGAACCGACCAAATTTTTTCGGTTCGGTCGGTTTTTTCGGTCCGGTTCGGTTTTTGCTCACCCCTAATTGATGCGCCCGAGCTTCGGTTTCCGGAAGATCCGCCTCTCCATAATAGCTCTCATTTATGGCTCACGTGAATTTCCCCTTTCTGTCGAGCTGGTTATACCGAACTGCCATTTTTGTCGAACTACTTCTATTCGAACTCATTCTCTACTCATTCTCATCAAACTGTTTTCGGCCTGTCAGATTTTGGGCTTGATTATTCGGCTATATTTCTGGTCTTTCCATTTGATGTCTTTGGACCGTACTATCGGGCATCTTAATTTGGGTCGTTTATTTCCGACCTTAACAATTACAATTTATATTAATTATAATATTATATTCTAAAAATAATAATATAATTGAAAATTTATATACTATTATTTTTATATTAATTTATTAAAATTATTTTATTATTACAAATTAACCAATATAATATATATTATAAGAAACCAAGAAAAAATAATTATAATAATATTATTATAATTATTTTTTATTTCATTATTATTTCAAATTCCTTATATTTAAATTTATATTTTTATAATTTTTGTTTTATTTAAATTATATTTTAGTTTTAATTCCATTAATTTTCAATTTAATCGAGGAGAGTTAAACCAAAAGCCTCCTAACTCCTAAATGTTGTTGTGTAAAAACATGGGCGTTGGAGCTGACAAGCTTGCATAAGCTCATGTGTTTCAACCAGTTTCATCTCTCTATTTCTTCGAAAAGATAGCCAATCTAAGATGGTCCGCGCAGAACTTAGATCTAAAACAAGATTGTTTTGAGATTGGCTAGTGAATATCTATGCATCTGGGTATAATTTGATTATCAAGAACCACTATTCTATTCTGGCATTACATATATTTTCTTTGCTGATTCTTGTGATATCCATATGTGTTATTTGTTCCAGATTTTGAAACACAGGTTATTTGGCATTGTGATATTTCTGTGTTGAATCAAGGTTATTCCGCATTATGATTTCAATGGCATGTGCCGACGAAATTTCTCTTCTTGCTTGCTGGATACAAATTTTCTTGGATGAAATAGACCAAAGTAAAAATATAAATAGCACAGGCATATGAAGTTACTTTCATGCTCAAAAAGGGATACACTTTCCAAATATAATATCTCCTGAAATTCTAAGATGTTGAAGCCTAGATTACTTCACTTTCAATGCAAACAAAGGTTGTAGACTAGGGAATGAAGCTGATACTATTACAAAGAAATTGAAATATAAACAGTCTATGGAAATGGGGCAAAGACATGTCAATGGACTTGTTCATGCATGTTCTTCCTTGCTAACAACAACCAATGCTCCAGCTCCACTAGTTTCTTCATCCTCTTTTGCAGCGGCACTAGTTTTCTGTAGAAAGACCATTTCATAAAACCCATTGTCAAATTCACTAGTTACATGCCCAAATGTGTAGCAACTCTTAACTTATAGCCTTCAAGTAATGGTATTCTATATTCTTGATAAGATCTAATACATTCATAACAATGCACAAACCACCTTTTCCCCTGTCTATATACCTTAGTTTTTAATAGCGAAGCTGTCAAGGCCAAAAATCAAAGCGATAAAGCGAAGCGAGAGCTTCTCGCTTCAAGTATATGTACAAATTATGTATACATGATTTTATTACTTGAACAAACAATTATAAAACATAGAACTATAACAAAACTAGTGGAATTCAAACATTCAAAGACAATAGACTTGTACCCAATCGACAACCACATACAAAATCAGCAAAGAGTCCATCAGTCAAAGACATTTGTTGATAATAAAAGGAGCATACCCAAAATAAGAAACTCAGTCAACAACAACTAAAATCAGCAAACACATCAAAAAAAAAAAAAAAACGACGTTCGGCCTGTTTTTGGAGCGCTGAGCGCACTTTTTAAAACTAAGCTATATAACTTGTTAAATTTGGTTCTCAATTTACCATTTCACACCTATTCAAGCTAAAAAAACTTCTCCATCCATCCGCAAGCATATATCTCAATTCTCAAGCACGCACTAGAACATATAATTATTTCAAGACTTCTTGGCCGACTTTTTACTGAAGGGAACGGGGAACACTTATTAGTTGGTGAAGGGAAGTAATATTAATATAGCATGTAGAATCACTTTTTATGATTTATTCTTCCTCTTGGATGCTACTAAAATCTAGACGTAAGCATACATTGAGCGAAAATCAGATAACTCTCCACGTAAGCTTACATTGAGCGAAAATCAGAGAACTCTCCATGTAAGCTTACATTGAGCGAAATTCAGAGAACTCTCCCTGCCATGAGCCTTTACACTATGCCTAATCTCAAGTCCTCCCTTTATCTTTCTGCTAAAGTTCAATTTATTATGGGAACCCGCTTATACCAAACTGCAATGCTACTGCTGTGATTTGGATTCTTGAACACATCAATGGAATGGTACATGAAGAAAAAGCATAGCATGAATGACCAATATAATTCAACCCAAACTTGCATACCAATAAAGTAAATTGTGCTAGAAGAAAACGGAAGCATCACATTCTTGTACTCCGAATACATCATAAACGTGGTAGTTTTTAATTGACATGCTCAAATCATGTTCATAACATAACCGATGAATAGCATTCTGAAAACCTAAAGCAATACATAATGGACAACTTCTCAAAAAATATAACGAAACCCAGGTAAGAAGTTTTGAACATATTAATTAAACATATGGATATAACACAAAAAATAGTAGAGCATTCTGAAGGGAAGTAGGAAATTCACCTTCTCAACTAAATCTTGAGCTAACATGAACTCATAATACTTGCGCATCAGCATTTCCTCCTCCACCTGCAATTACAAAAGAACTCAGCATCTCTTCTTTAACATGAATATAGAATCCCCCCATTATTGTTAGCAAAACCATCACATCTACATCGGGTGGGGCAACAAAATGTCAAGAATTTCAGGGAATTTACTCTGAATTTGTAGAGACTGTATCCAGCGATTTAAATTTAGGTATGAAACTATTAACAGCAATTAACAAGAAACAAGAAAATGTTCCCATCAGAGAGAGGAAAAATAGGTCAAAGTTAAGGAGAAAGCAAGTTTAACCTGGAGTCTGTGCAATTCATGAGACATTGACCTGTATGCATCCATCAAAAGCTTATTCTGCTTCTCCAAATGCCTGCCAATCATTATCCAAAGAAATAAAGAAAATCTAATATTGGTATAATATAGAATGGATTAATCAGATAAACATTTACTTGAAAACGTCTCCTGAGTGCTTAGGGTCCATATAGAAACTCGAACTCAAGTTTGTGGAGAGAAAGGTAAGATCCCAGAAATGTTACAGAGCAAATAAATAAGTAGCGGTAATCGTGCAAAAATACTTATTTTGCATAAAAAAAAAAACAAGCACACAGCCAAAAATGCACAAATTTTCAATTCGATAAGGCGACTTTGGTTTCTCTTAATCACGAAATTCAGTTACTCCTTCATGACTCACGCTTATCAATCAACACAAATTGGACATCGGTTTGTCCACTACTTCGTTTGGAATTTGATATATCCGTAAAAAAGAAAAAAAAAATTGACTATAAGAGAAAAGAAGAGTGGTTCGGTTTTGGAGGCTCTGGGCAGGGAAGTGAGTTGGCGATATCGGTGGTGTCAGCTATGCGGCTGCGGTGGATGAATCGGGGGTGAGAGTCGACAGCGAAAGACGATGTGAGCGACTGGGGTTACTGCCGGAAGATTCAAGGTTGTCAGTGGAAAGGGGGTGAAGGAAAGCGGAAGCAGCGGGGAATAAAAAAAAAAAAAAATCATCTATATGAAAATTCATAAATTAAATTAATTAATTAATAGTCGCCACAAAATTATTGATTGGGGTTTCATTCTTTCCTAAATAATAAAAGAAAGAAAAAAAAAGACGCTTTTAAAATAAACCCCAATTATGTAAATGGTATGATAGCAGCGATCCTCTATCCGTGTTTGTTCAATGATTAACTTCGCGTCGTGAAAATAGCCTTTAATTAACATATGCAGCTGAATCATTGCATCCATTGTTAACAATTGGATTTCGGGAACAACGCCTGATTCTCGATTCAGACCTCAATTTTTTAACCCTTTCCACGTGCGGTGCAGCTACACATCCATCCATGTTGATTCATTCATCATTTGTTCATTTGGAGAAGGAGCTGGTCATTACCGAGCAGTCTGGATCGAATTTGGGTGCGGCATTCTATCATTCACCTTAAAATCATTTTTTTTTTTTTTTTGGCTTCTCTGCATATTACATTATATCCTATTTTCTTGCTTTTGTTTCGATTCAATTGCAGAAAGAAAGAAGGTAAATTTACATAGAACATTGAAATGAATATTTGGACATAACAGTTTTATGGGAAGTAAGACGGCGAATGCCGACAGAAATAAGAGATTTTCTTATTGAGATTTGAGAATAAACTGATAGTCTTCTGTTATGCCTGCGGCCTGCCATTGACTGAACTCTTACTTCTGTATATAAATAAAAGAAGACTGTTCATCTGAAGCCCTATAGTTTAGCTGAAGAAGAAAATTATAATTAATCAATAAAGCCATTGTTTGCTATCATTTAAGCATATATTTGCTAGATACTGTGCTACATATAGTTCAAAATTCCACATCCCAGCTGCTTCTTTGAGTTCTTTCCGCCCATAGATTCTGTGAAGCTCAGCGTATATTCACAGTATATCAAGCTAGAGGAGGAAGCTGGCTGGGTAATTGTAAAGTGAGAGTAGGGCTGTACATTATGATGATGATGGTGCTCCTTTTGGCACTGTGGCTTAAAGAGTTGCTTTCCTGCCCCCATTAGCATCCTGTGATCAAGTAGGTATTTTTATTAGGCTCATGCCAATGTGTTGATTGTGTAGATGCCAAGTTACATGCTATCTTCTCCTGGACTTCTGTCTGGACCGACGTGGTATCTATTGAGCACCGGCAATGATGCTGTTGCCGGCATTCTGAACAATCTCCCTGCCCCCACTGTTGCTCTATCATGCATCCTCCCTACATCTTTGCACACATTATCCAGTATCGAGAGAAAATCTCGCACAATCACGAAGATCCTGAAAGGATGGGCCTCCTCTTTTGCAGCATCTCCGTGGAAATACTCTGTTACCTCTTTCACTAGTGACAAGGCTTTTCTTTCTTCAGACTTAATTCTTGTGATTTCCTCAGTAGCTTCCTTAAGAAAATCTTTCATTGAATCGAAGAACTTGCCTTGCGTGCTTTGTCTCTCGTATTGCATTGCCAGCCTGACCTTCTCGAGTCCCATTTCAAGCTTAGAAACATAGCTGCTCAATACATCTGAGTCCATTCCTGCTGCTTTTTTGACATTGCCAATCTCTTTACTCAATCCGGACACTACTTGCAACCCTTGCTTCTTAAACTCCTCTTCCTTAAACTTGAGATTCATTTGATTTTCACTTGCTGGATTGGAATCTGTCCCTTCTGACCTGATTATCTCTTGGACGACAAAGTGAAGTAAGGTTGTTTTACCATCTGTTCCTTTTACATCAACTAATTTCAGCAATGTTTCCAATTTGAAGGCTCTCGCATCACCACGATTAGTGCCGTCATTCATGCGGTTCCCTGTCCTTAGAACAGCTTCAAGGAGTTTAAGGAATAGGCGGCTATTCTTCAATTCTTCACTTGCTACCTGCAATAGTGAAATGAGTAGTGTAGGAAAATTCTTTATCTAATGGCCATATGTATGTAACTAGAATCTCTATCTCGATGTCTGCTGTAAATGCACTTGGTTGATCAATTTCAAACTATTAAAGAACTTCCATTGCCATAACCAAATGGAATACATTCCTTACCTCTAGTGTTTGAAAAGACTTTCTCAAGTAGGCTACTTCTGCATGGAAGTTGGCTCTATAAAGCATGGCCTCCACTCTTTTGAAGGCAAATGGAATATCAAGAATTGCCTTGAGGAATCGCTCAGCTGACCCCAATTTCGAGCTGTCACCCTTGTAGTCTCTCAGTTTTATCTCTTCCTCCTTGGTTGGCGCCATCTTCACCAATGTCTCCAAGAGCTCAGGACCCAATCCCTCGGGATTTCCTGCAGCACCAAAATAGCATTTGCTGTGTATAATGACAGAATTCAAAAGTTTCCATGATGCCTATGAACACATTAAATCTAGCAGGATTTGGCTGTAGTTAAGATATCATGTAACAATATTTCAATGTGTTATTTTAGTTGCTTAACTTTATAGGATTGAAGGACTCTTTGTAGTTCGACTTCCTGTCTGGTCCTCCAACTTATATTTCCATAATCCACCTCAGTTGCTTAGATGTATAAATTTAAAATTTTGCCAGCAAACCAGACTAGTTATTTATATTCCTAGTTTCTCATTACAATAAAATGTTCATGGCTGATCACAAGTACTATCAGGCATTGGATTTTGGCTTATCTAACTATGTAAGCATAGTTCATTTTCTAGTGAGTGGTGAATAAGGATTCATGCTATCTGCTTCCATAAATGCAGAATGGCGAATCTTGGTGAACTTATGAAATGATATTTGGCTCACCTAACCATATCATATCACTTCATATTGGGCCAACCATTAATGTATAAAAAAGTGAAGCATACCATCAAGGAGCGCTTCGGCAACCTCCTCCCTCGTGACATTCAATGCGCGTAAGAGAATAGCGATGTTTTGGGATTTCTTTGGATCCAACACTCTGATCTCCTGCTCCACGCCAGGTAGAGTGGACTTTCTAGTTGCTTCTTTGAGAGCTGAATTTGCAGAATTGCAGCCGAAAAGGGACTCCATGGCATCCTCATTCAACCTGCAGTACATGATCTATCATCAAACACTTCCAAACCAACCATTAGTTCCACAAAGAAAACATGTTTTTCACTTACTGGAAGGAGCTGGAGTTCAACTGGTCCCAAACTGTGGCCCGGTCTGAAGTGGCTCGTACTTTGTCCCAATGCAGGGGCTTCAGTTTCGGTCTTGATCCATTCTTGTCCTCTATATCCATTTTCTCTGTTGATCTGACACCTTTGTCTGGTTCGTTAGTAGGGCTTGAATTAGATTTGGGGCTACGGCTCTTTGAATCTGGTTTTATCACTTTATTGGAAACTGGTGAAGGTGTATATTTCTGCACATTTCCAAGAGTTCTTGGGATTGACAGCTGTGGCGGCGGAGGTGGAGGTGGAGGAGGTGGGATTGGGATCGCCAATTTCTGTTGATCATCATTGCTAATTGATTGGAGCCGTGCCATATCTAGTGGTGGTGGTGGTGGTGGGAATCTGGTCCTTTTGGGAGTGTATGATAGCGTTTTGCTGGACTGCAGCGGCCCCAACGAACCATTTGGTGGTGGTGGAGGAGGAGGAGGAGAAGGCGGCGGCAATTGCTTAATTGATGGAATTATAACAGGCTTTGTATCGGGAGATGATGCTGAGAGACGAGATTTAGGTGAAGTTCTCTTGGAATGAGGAGCACGATTTTCTGGCCTAGACTGATTGATCTGGCTGATGCTGTTATTGAAGTAACTATGTCGCGAAGCAGGCGACTCGTTGCTCATGGATGACCCTTGTGGAGTATAGAAGTTGGTTTCGTGGCTCTCATCATCCGAAGACGACATTGGCGGCGGCGAATTTATGGTGGGAGG